>CM077163.1:78875928-79123381 GCA_039583875.1 Platanthera guangdongensis
GCTCCTTGTGTCGACATTTCTTCAAGTGTCGAGTCTTTAGCTAAGTGTCGACACATTGTGCTGGGTGTCGACACTACTTCATGTGTTGACTCTTCTGGTTGTGTCCACATTTGCTGGTGTCGACACTTACTTCATTAAAGTGCTGACTCTTCTTTTGAGTGTCGACACATTGTTCTGAGTGTCGACACTTTAACTTAGTCTCTGCAGACTTTTTGCTGTGTGCGACACAGCTCCACATGTCGACAGCTTTCTGTGTAGCGACAGCTTCATGCTTCACTGGGTGTCAGACACAGCTTCTTGTGTCGACACTTTCTGTCTCACTTTCTTCACTGAGTGTCGACACAGCTCTAAGTGTCGACACTTTCTGTCCTTGGAGTCTGTTGTCGACTCGCATCCGCCCAGGTGTCGACACAATGACATCCAAGTGTCGACACTGCTTGTTGGGTGTCGACACAAGCTTTCTAAGTGTCGACACTTTCCCTCTCGGTGTCGACACATGGACTTAGAAACTTTTTGGCTTCGTCCAGTGATTACATAACCTGCACAAGTTAAACTCAAACATACATTCAAATACATTATGATGTATCATCTGAGTTGGGTGAGGCTTCTTCAAATCAGGTACATTTAGCCAATGTACCCAACAAAAGGTTTTCCGTGCAACGTGTTTTTTCATATTCCAGACCTGTTGCGAACCAAGCTACAGCCAAAAAACACGCAAGTGCATGTTTGTTGTGTATGACGAAAACGGAAAAATGGTGGTAAGTGCATGGATTTGCACACTCACGCGACTATTCTCTCTCGAGATGTAGTGTTAAAAACCCTTCCCTGTATACAGTGCTTCCTTTCTCATCAAGCATCAGCAAACATCACCAAATCACATCATAGATAGATCATTCTCTTTATTCCACTAACTAACAAACACATCACATCACAAACGCTGGAGTCCACCAACGCTCCGTGCACTCAGGGCACCTTCTGGCGTACGGAAATCCACCGTCGTACACCGCTGTCTCTCGAGGTTTTAACTTGTTGGTTGACCGGCCCTAGTCCACCAGCTCGCAGGCTGGCGACATCCCGCCCAAGCCACTCAGAGGTCCATCCTCACAGCATCACAAACAGAGCAGACCGACCCACACTCGTGGTGTAGCAAGCCGGGTTTATCTAAGCTCCCCAGTCATTGTCTACCCATTGATCCCCCTCCTAGTCCGATCGACCCACCATGTGGTGCAGCAACCCGGGTTTAACTCGGCTCCCCTAGCATTGCCACCATCGATCCTACCTTAACTGGATCAACCCACCCTAGTGGTGTAACAAACCGGGCGTATCTCGCACTAACCCGGCGTGTTACCAATTGATCATCTCATATCCAGGAGCTTCACCAAAACCTCCTCACAATCATCACATCCATACATTCATCACAACAGAAATCCGTTTTGCACATCATCAAAGCCACGGAGTCTTCTCCGGTTTACCCATGAACATCACCAATCCAGACTACCGGTCCAGATGGGCTTCACACAGCATGCCTACGCCGTACTCCATATTTTCGGCTCTAAATGCAGACACAACAAAGGAATCACTTCCGTGATCCACCTCTTGGTGGAGGATTCCAAGCACATGTATAGAGAAAGGACTTCGATGTCCAAGAAGGAGATCGTTACCCTTGAAGATCGCTTCGGTACCATGAAGTAGCCGGATGGAAATCACCGCCTCGGCTTTGCCTTCACGAATCCGCTCTCGAATCTTCGCTCCGCAGTCCGCAGCTTCTACAGCAGCTGGAAGACTCCTCCCCTCTCTCTCCCTTAGGCCTTTCTCCTTTCTTTCTTGGAATGAAGATGAAGAAGAAGAAGATAATAAAAGAGGGTTTTAAATCCCCTTTTTCGGCCTTCCCAACACCTGGACAAAGCCCAGCCCTTGGATCCAGGAAGAGGGAAACAAATGGCTCAGATCTGGCCAGAAAACCCTGAACACGGCCCGACACGCCCTGTGACACGCCCGTGTCACAGGCTGTGTCCCTCTAAGCGGCAGACAACCGACTCAATCCAGCCAGTACACGCCCGAGTGACGCGCCCGTGTCACATGTCGTGTACCCGACACGCCCTCAGACACGCCCGTGTCTGAGGCCGTGTACCGCAATAGAAATAATCCCAAACCAACCCGAGACTTCACACGGCCTGGCACACGGCTTGGCACACGCCCGTGTTCCTGGCCGTGTGCACCAGGACACACCCGTGTACCGCAAACACGCCCCAACCCGAGACGTCGAGTTGAGTTCGACGCCCACTGACACGCCCTGTGACACGCCCGTGTCACAGTCCGTGTCCTCACGGGAAACTCGATACTCGACGATCGTCGCGTAACACTCGTCGAGCATACGACACGGCATCCGACACGGCCGTGTCCTGGGCCGTGTGCCCCTCTCGACGATGTCGAGCGAAAATCATCGACACCAAGTCCGATCGTCGACACAACCTCGACACGCCCTGCGACACGCCCGTGTCGCAGGCCGTGTCAACTGACACGCCCTGGGACACGCCCGTGTCCCAGGCCGTGTCACCCAAAAATCCTGTTTTCAGAAAATTGGCCTGTTACAATCCTCCCCTCCTTCAAATAATTTCGTCCTCGAAATTTGACGTCAAGCAGCCAATCCGTCACAACATCACAAAATCGTACACCCCAAGCCTCCGCATACACTAACAAACAGACAACACAACAAACATCCCTAACTTCCACTTGTGCACATTCAGCCACATAAAACCTCAAAACAGAACAACATGATTGATTTGATCTCCTCACAATCACAAGTGCACCAAGCTATTATAGAGACCTCCAACTATATAGAAACATCATTTACATACATCACGATGGATGATTCACCAAGTTCCGATTCCCGATTCAGTCAAAAGTGATGCACATCAGCTATTATTCATCACACCTGATATCAAAACATAGTTTACATACACAACATTCAGAGCATCGACATGATTCACATCGCAGTTCACTTCCGCTCAGCCTCCCGATTTTGAAATTCGCGATTTAAAGATAAATGAAACGCTCGAGGCTGAATTTCACCAACTGAGCTTTGCGGCTCTTGCACTTCCATCGCATGAAATCGAGATTGCGTCCGGGGTGCAGATAATTCGGCTACTGCTTTTCCCTTTCTTCATAGGACGCACCCATCTTTTTCTCACTCCCTAGAGGGATATTCCAACAGAATTTTGCGATATGTCCTTGCTGCCCACATTTATAACATATACGTGTATCCACACGTCCTGGCCCATACGTCGGGGGCGACGAAACAGTCAACGGCGCTGATTCCACCGGTCTAAATCTTTTCTTCTCTTGTCGTCGAAACTCCGATTGATCCGATGGTGACACTTGAAACTCTGACTTTTCCCTTGCCAGTCTCTTATTCGCTTGTACTCGCTTCATATCCTTCTCCAAGGCACGAGCTGTATCGACCAACGCCTGAAAACCTTGGCTCACCGAACTCGGAAGGGCCAACCTCAATTCATCCCGCAATCCTTCATAAAACTGATTTGTCTTTCGCGCTTCCTCCACAAAGGTAGATCCTGCATATCTCCCCAATCTTGTAAATTCATGCAGGTAGGTATCAATATCTCGCTCACCCTGCACCAAACGGAGAAACTCATTTTCCATCGCAATCCTCTGCGACACTGGCACATACTTGGCTAAAAATATTTGGGAGAACTCCTCCATCGAAATCTCCATTAAACCTCGACCTGCCAAGTGGTGCACTTCAATCTCATCCCACCACAATCTCGCATCTCCTTCCAACAGAAAAGTGGCCAACATCACTTTCTGCTCCTCGACCGTCCTGATTGCGGTTATGATCCTTTTTACTCTTGCCAACCAATCTTCTGCCTACGTTGGTGAAAGCGCTCCACCAAACGTCGGTGGATGAAAGTGCATAAACCGTGACAATGCGTCGTCACTCGCTTGCGCTTCCACCACCTCAGCAGCATGCTCTTGCCTTCCACCAGGTCTTGCCTGTCCAGTTGGTTGTGCTTGTAACACTGCAAGCACTGTCTCTGCTACCACCCGTATGGCTTCTGCCGAGGGAGGCATAGGCTCTCCAATGGGTGCTGCACTCTCATCAGACCGCTGGGGCTCAGACGGCCCAGCTCCATCCCTCGCCACCTATCAATGTACAGAACACCATTAATACGGCCAAAGCATAATGGGACTGCTACATTGACTACACCCGCACGCACAGCATGTGCATGACATACATTCCTAGTGGACATTCATGAGTTCATTTATGTTCTCTCCTCCCAAACAATCTCAACCTGGCTCTGATACCACTTTGTAACACCCCCACCCGTCACATGACATATAACAGTGGGTCCGGCCGGGGCCCCACGCCATATGGCACAGACAAGCGAAGGAATTACGTGTGGAAATCAAAATCTATGCGTATCCTTAACTCATTCCATTCTAGCGCAGCATATTTTCTTGTTAACATGAACTCAAACTAGAATGTCCACAATATATAAAGATCACATTTATATATACCAACACCAGGAATGTATACAACTCACACACCATGGCCTTATGGCCTTACAAGTTCCTCTTTCACATCAATGGTTTCGTACATCGGCACGTAGGCCGGCCACACATGAAATCCAACCCTGATTCTTCACATAGCCTTCAAGGACTAAGAACACCAGGCTAGCCAATCCACTTATTCTTTCCAAACTGCAGCACCTGCAATTCATCATCCAAACCAACACAGAAAATAAAGTAACGGTCAGCATTTGGCTGACCCATTATAACGACCCTACCCCCTACCCGGGGTAGTGGTTCCTTCCCTGTATACAGTGCTTCCTTTCTCATCAAGCATCAGCAAACATCACCAAATCACATCATAGATAGATCATTCTCTTTATTCCACTAACTAACAAACACATCACATCACAAACGCTGGAGTCCACCAACGCTCCGTGCACTCAGGGCACCTTCTTGGCGTACCGGAATCCACCGTCGTACACCGCTGTCTCTCGAGGTTTTAACTTGTTGGTTGACCGGCCCTAGTCCACCAGCTCGCAGGCTGGCGACATCCCGCCCAAGCCACTCAGAGGTCCATCCTCACAGCATCACAAACAGAGCAGACTGACCCACACTCTGTGGTGTAGCAAGCCGGGTTTATCTAAGCTCCCCAGGCATTGTCTACCCATCGATCCCCCTCCTAGTCCGATCGACCCACCCATGTGGTGCAGCAACCCGGGTTTAACTCGGCTCCCCTAGCATTGCCACCCATCGATCCTACCTTAACTGGATCAACCCACCCTAGTGGTGTAACAAACCGGGCGTATCTCGCACTAACCCGGCGTGTTACCAATTGATCATCTCATATCCAGGAGCTTCACCAAAACCTCCTCACAATCATCACATCCATACATTCATCACAACAGAAATCCGTTTTGCACATCATCAAAGCCACGGAGTCTTCTCCGGTTTATCCATGAACATCACCAATCCAGACTACCGGTCCAGATGGGCTTCACACAGCATGCCTACGCCGTACTCCATATTTCCGGCTCTAAATGCAGACACAACAAAGGAATCACTTCCGCGATCCACCTCTTGGTGGAGGATTCCAAGCACATGTATAGAGAAAGGACTTCGATGTCCAAGAAGGAGATCGTTACCCTTGAAGATCGCTTCGGTGCCATGAAGTAGCCGGATGGAAATCACCGCCTCGGCTTTGCCTTCACGAATCCGCTCTCGAATCTTCGCTCCGCACTCCGCAGCTTCTACAGCAGCTGGAAGACTCCTCCCCTCTCTCTCCCTTAGGCCTTTCTCCTTTCTTTCTTGGAATGAAGATGATGAAGAAGAAGATAATAAAAGAGGGTTTTAAATCCCCTTTTTTCGGCCTTCCCAACACCTGGACAAAGCCCAGCCCTTGGATCCAGGAAGAGGGAAACAAACGGCTCAGATCTGGCCAGAAAACCCTGAACACGGCCCGACACGCCCTGTGACACGCCCGTGTCATAGGCCGTGTCCCTCTAAGCGGCAGACAACCGACTCAATCCAGCCAGTACACGCCCGAGTGACGCGCCCGTGTCACGTGTCGTGTACCCGACACGCCCTCAGACACGCCCGTGTCTGAGGCCGTGTACCGCAACAGAAATAATCCCAAACCAACCCGAGACTTCACACGGCCTGGCACACGGCTTGGCACACGCCCGTGTTCCTGGCCGTGTGCACCAGGACACACTCATGTCCCGCAAACATGCCCCAACCCGAGACGTCGAGTTGAGTTCGACGCCCACTGACATGCCCTGTGACACGCCCGTGTCACAGGCCGTGTCCTCACGGGAAACTCGATACTTGACAATCGTCGCGTAAACTCATCGAGCATACGACACGGCATCTGACACGGCCGTGTCCTGGGCCGTGTGCCCCTCTCGACGATGTCGAGCGAAAATCGTCGACACCAAGTCCGATCGTCGACACAACCTCGACACGCCCTGCGACACGCCCGTGTCGCAGGCCGTGTCAACTGACACGCCCTGGGACACGCCCGTGTCCCAGGCCGTGTCACCCAAAAATCCTGTTTTCAAAAAATTGGCCTGTTACATGGCGGTCGGAGACAAAGCTTTACAAAGCTCTTTGGAGGAGAATGGGTGGCCAGATCAACCCTCAAAGTTATCCGCCTTGTGGTTAGAGGCTAACATAATGTCTTGCATTTTGAATTAGCCTTTGGCAAAAACCGAACTGAACAATGTGAGTACAGAAAAGGATGGAATCATCAAACAACATCCATATCTCTAAAAAAACATGCGACGATTGCACTCCCCAGCAACGGCGCCAAAAACTTGATGCGCTGGCGGTAAGATTACCGTTCACGACCAAGTAATAAAAGGGAGTAGTAGCTTCCCCAAGTATCGATCTCACGCGGAGTGCAAGTAGGGAGCATGAATTCCGCTTTCAGAGAAATGAATGAAGGTGCGAAGTAAACACGAGGGGTTTGATTTTCGGTTTCCTACACTAAGCAGCATTAATGTAGTGCAGGTTGTCGTCACCGCGTCGCCAGGGTGAATTACTCCAAAGAGTAATAGCAGAGACGAACAAACTATCGAGGGTCGTAAACACTTCTTCGCAACGCGCGCTTCTAGCAGTCGCTAGAACGGCTCAAACACAACTTTCTCTAACAAATATGAAGCTCATCAACACACATCTTGATCAATAATTCACCACACAAAACCATAACAAGACCTTGAGCAAAACATGGTTATTAAACCTCAAGCATACTAGCATAAGTTCAGGTTAAAGCAAATTAAAGAAAAGAGGGGGTGAAATACAACCAAGCACTCGAAGGCTCTCCAAGATTCATGGCCGGAAGCGAGGGTTGTCGAGCCTCGTCCTAGCTAGGTCTTTGGAAGGTATCCGAGATCCCAAAGGGCTGTCACTTCCTTCTTCACACCCATCTTCTTCGTGTTGTGGTCGCTGATTCGGATCAGAGCGAAATGCTTCACAAGTTCTGCAACTAATAACTCAAACAGTAGCTTGGAGGTCGGCAATGACGATGACGGTCGGAGACAAAGCTTTACTAAGCTCTTTGGAGGAGAATGGGTGGCCAGATCAACCCTCCAAGGAGGAGAGAGAAAATGACAGCTGGAGGGACGAGTTCCCGCTCCACGGGGGGGGGGGGGGGGGGGGTGATGGCGGGGGAAAACCGAGATATCTCAGTCCAGAAGAAATCTGCGGCTTAAATAGTAAAAGTCGGAAAAAAATGGTCAAGCACGATATGGCGCACGACCGTGCGATATTAATATCCAAAAAATGCATGAGGAAGAAGAAGCGTTGACCCATGTGTTTTCCTTCGTGCACGGGCGGTTCCGCCCATGCGTGAATGACATCGCACGGGTAGCGACAGAGTGTTGGAAAATAGAAATAAAAGTCCACCTAGTGTCAACTATGTTCACCTATGGGGGGGGGGGAATAGGTGACGTGCAGCGTTTTTGCGGAATTTAAGATTGTACCTGCACAATAAAAATAAACAGCACAGCACACAGAATACACGAGCTATTTATAGTGGTTCCCCGACTTGGGTACATCCACTTTCCCCCTTCGACCTATCTCCCAACAAGGGACGACTCGGTCTCTTCACCAACAGGATTGAAATCCAATTCTTGCACTATCGGAAGGAAACCTTCCACACGTAGGAGTCAACACTCCCACAAACCGGGTTGCACCCAACCCTTACAACTAGGAACCAACGTTCCTTTACAACAAAATAAAATAGATTGTACAAGAAATACAAACTACGTTTGGAGACTACGGTGTCCCTCTTCGTTGACGACGTGTTCTTGAAGTCCAAGAAGAGTCCACAACCCTAGATCTCTCTTGGAGAGGATCTCCCCGGAACCGGCGGCGGCAAGATGGGCGGCGGCTAGGTTCACGGGATCGGCGGCGACGACGATGTGCGGCTGCTGTACTTGGAGATCCAAACTTCGTAGCAAAGCTAGCTAGGTCTACCAATGGTCACACTAGGATCAGTCGTCTCGATCGATTCAGATGGGGAAGGTTTTCCCGATCAACAAATCAAGAGACAAGAGATCTCCGGTTAGACACGTGAGACACTAAGCTTGGCTAAGCTTCTATCGACTGGAGATCGGGAAGAAACCTCGATCAAGACCAGCGATCAACTCTCTCGAGCGGCGACGGCGGCGGCGGCGGAAATCGCGATCTAGGTCACGTCGCGGCTCAGTTTCGTATATCTTTATTCCGTCGCCTTTACTGTTCAAAAATACCCCTGTATTTATACTGTAGACAACTTCAAGATGACTGTTGTGGGTCCCACCTGAAGGAAACCCTAGTTTCGGTTCAGCACAGTCCCAGCGGCAGAATCCGGTCCAGCAGCTTCCAGAGAAATTGCTAAGTCAAAATCGGCGAGAATCGCAGGTGATTCTCGACGAATCGGCGAGAATCAGTTAGTGATTCTCGACGATTCGTCGAGTGATTCTCGCCGAATCACTTGTTGATTCTCAACGAATATTACTTGGTATTCATGATCTGCTCTGTGATGGGTTCGGCGAGAATCACTAGTGATTCTCGCCGAATCTTACTTGGCACCGTTTTGAGGTAGCCGGATAGAGTCGGCGAGAATCACTAATGATTCTCGACGATTCGGCGAGAATCACTAGTGATTCTCGCCGAATTGGCGAGAATCACTTGGTGATTCTCGTCGAATTATACTTGGACGAATTTTCGTCTTTCCACCCAAGAGCTGCTCCTTAACCCATCCTTGCTCATTGTCTGCTCTTGTATAAACACGGCTCTGTACTTGAAAGTAAGTGCACTACAATAGAGAGAGTACACGTAGGTCAACACACCGATCTGCTCAACGAGGGATTACGTCGTGCAGACCCGTGTATATTGACCTACTGCACCCTGACATTGGTGTGCACTTAGTGTGGAATAACTGCAAGCACAACTTAAGAGATTTCATCAAATACATTGTGAATTCATCTTAGCTTGACAGGTGGCTTCCTCAAATCCAGGTAATTATGGATACAATACCCAACAATCTCCCCTTATTTGACGAAGCCAAAACCCTACTAGCTAAGATGAATAACACCAACCAGATAATATAAACAACATTCAGAATTTAAATATGCAGCACAAGAGAATATAGGCAGACAAATCAAGACTTGAGTCATTCATAAATTCAAATGCATATATATATATGTATATATACATAATCTCAAGATTGTTCATATAATAACAATAACCATTAATTGTTCTTAAGAGAGAATGACAATTGTTCTTAAGAGAGAATGACAAGCTATAAAGTTTTGACTATTTTTCCTTGGCTAAGTCATCCTTGAGTTTTTGCGCCAAATAATTCTTTCTTTGCCTCTCCATATACTCTTTGGGCCTCAGATAATATCTGGGAGGAGGAGCTTTATCTGTCGCCGTGTTGGTCCTGAATAAGATGTTTCGTTTTGCTTCATACGTCTTGTGCGTCTCCCACTCATACTGGCTGTATACTTTGTTTCGATTGATTTCTCCTTTTTCTTGTAGCCAGAAAGTGTCCAAGATGATATTCTTTGAAACTGGACTCCACTTTTCGTTTCTTATTTCCTCCTCACTCAGTCTGATTCTCTTCTCAGCTTGTGTTTCCTTTGATGTCCCTTCTTGAGACTTTCTCTTGTCCCTGGCTTTTGCTAGGGCCTCTTGGTCAAACATGGCCATACGTTTTGCTTTGGAAATAGCCCTAGCATCAGCTTCACTCATGGGAACATCTGCAGCACTTACTCCCTCAGCAGCACTTACTCCCGCAGCAGCCGTAGTAGTCTCAGGAGCATGAATACCTGCAGGATTCAAATCGACGCCTAACGCCTGTTGGAGCATCCACCAGCAGCTGTCATAGACATATTTGTTTGACTGTTCGAAGTTGTTGATCATGACTTCCCGAAGCTCAGCCATCTTAGCTATGTATTCCTTCTCCCCCTTTTTGGCTTCAACTGCGATGGAGTTTGCATAGGAGTGCAGTGAGTCATCAATATGCTTGGTAGTCCTGGAGAATTCAGTGACCAAGACCTGCTGATTGGCGTTGAGAGTTACCATATTACCTTCAAACTTTTGAATGTTGTTTGCTACAACATGAGCATTCTGATTCACTACCGCAAGAGTATCAGTGTTCTTTTTCAATCCGGCCATAAGAAGTGTGACAGCTTGGCCGGCCGCGGTATACGTTTCTTCAAATTTCTTTTCCATCACGTCAAGTTTATGATTGATCTCCACCATATTCTTGAGCATGAGATTTTCAGATTTCTTAATCCTTTTCAGCATTTTATTTTGAGCTTTTTCAAAAGAGGCCTTAAGCTCATCCACTATGCCCTGAATGATATTCACGGTGTGAGTGGCTATATCATCTCGTAGGGGAATATTCTGAGGCACTTTTGTAACACCCCCTATCCGTCGCATAGTATATAGCAGTAGGTCTGGCCGGGGCCCGACGCCATATACCACAGACAGACCGGGTGGTTACGAATGGAAACCATCTAACCAATCTCAACGTCCTACACAGAGCATTCTAGCGGAAGCAGTTTATATAAGTTGTAAACAAGAACCCAGCATTAGAGCACGAATGTCCACTATTACAATAATTAGGAATGTATACAAAATACCCAAAATCGGCCTTAAGGCCTTACAGAATGTTTCACTTGAATAATACATGATTTACAAACCTCGGCACGCAGGCCGGTCATACATGAATAAAACAGAAAACATTTGCACTTGGGCCTTCGAGGGCCAGCTTCGCAAAAAGGGCTTTAGCCCGCTATTGACCGCTTGGTCCAGCTGCACCTGCAAGCAACACACCACCTGCACGGTGGCAAACAAGGCAACGGTCAGCAATGCTGACCAAATTATAACGATCTCGCCCCTAACTCGGGGCGGCGATGCTCCTTCCCTGCATTTCATTAACATAAGCGAGCAATGCATATAAACATAGCCATTTCATCACAGACGTTGGCTCGCACGGCCACACGTCCCGTGCACTCAGGGCACATTCTTGGTGAACCGGTCGATGTCACGTCAATTAAAGCCATTAACATTCCGGACTCACCACCGCCACTTAGACGGTCATTCCTATGAGTAATTCGTCTTCCTGGCATTGGTCACGTCAATTTAAGCCATTGACCGCCGAAGACTCACATCTATGCAAACGGCGAGTGCCACGTAACCTTAGGTCTCTCTAACCGAACGACATAAAGCGGGTACGATTCCATCTAACTCGTGCTCACATCGCAACGACAATTTAAGCCATTTGTGCGGGTCAAACTTCCTCCGAGTCCCATTCTACCGCAAATCACATAACCCCGTTATGTTCAAGTTGGCGCTCAGGCCACCAAGTTGGCAAGATCTCGTATCGCCCAGTTTTCCGGGTGCACCTTTGGGTTAGTCCCCAAGGCTCCCTGCTGCAATCTACCGCGTAGAAATCCCGAAAAACACCCAATAGCACGGAGTCTTCTCCGGCCTTATGCAATGCAACATCACCGATCCGGACTAACATGTCCGGGTAGGCTTCAACCAAAATGCCTATGTCCGTTCTCGCATACGGACTCTAAACAACGGGGACTTTACATATCTACCCGAAGGAACGCCTCCAACTCTCCGCAAACTCGCGAGAGCGGGCTTCCTATGCTAAGAAAGAGAGCTATTCATGCTCAAGATGAGGATCGTTACCCTTGAGTTCCTCTTTGGCGCCATCGAAAAGTAATCGGATAGAAATCACCGCACTTGCGTTGCCTCCGTGGATCCGGGGTCGGCTTGCGATTCGGAGCTCCGAAGCTCCTCCAATGGCGGATCTAGCTCTTCTTCTTCCAATGGCTCTCCTCTTTCTCCAAGGGTTTGGAGAGATGAAAAGGTAAGAAAGTGATGGATTTTCTAAGTCAAACCTGGGTATATCCTCTCAGGAACCATCCCCAGCCGTTGGATCTCAACCTAAGAAAACGAACAGCTTTGATTCGGGGCTGAAATGCCCAATCTGGACCGAACACGGCCTGGCACACGCCCGTGTCCAGGGCCGTGTGCCGCATTCGCCGTCAAAATCGAATCTCCTGGACCCTCACACGGGTATCGAACACGCCCGTGTTCGAGCTGACACGCCCGTGTTCCAGCTGACACGGCCGTGTAGCCGGCCGTGTACCCCATGATTTTCTCCCGTTTTCAACCCGAGCACTGCACGGGTTCTAGGACACGCCTGTGTCCTTGCCCGTGTCACCTTGACATGCCTGGGCCACAGGCCGTATACACGGGACATTTCGTCGAGTGGAGATCGACGACTCGATGACACGGCCTTGGACACGCCCGTATCCTAGGCCGTGTGCCTTGTCTCGACGATCGTCGAGTGAATCTCGACGACTCCCCGGGACGACCGTCGACACGGGTCGACACGCCCTGCGACACGCCCGTGTCGCAGGCCGTGTGCCCATTCTCGACGAATCGTCGAGTATAACTCGACGACTTCGCGGCTAAGTGCCGACACGCGCTTGACACGCCCTGGGACACGCCCGTGTCCCAGGCCGTGTGCCTTCAGCGAGAAACCAAAACTGGCCCAAAACGTCCCCCTTTGCTCCTTTGAGTTTCGGGGCGTTACAACTCTCCCCCTTTTAAAAGAATTTCGCCCACGAAATTACATAAAGGAAAGATATACAAAAACAACATTTGTACCTGAGCGGAACAACTCCGGATACTCGTCAAGCATAGTCTGCTCTCGCTCCCAAGAGAGCTCCTCACGACCGCAATTGTCCCACCGGACTTTGACCATCCTGATCTCTTTATTGCGTAGCCGCTTGACCTCTGAGTCCTCAATCCGCACGGGCTTGACCTTTGTCGTTGGCCCACTATCCACCGGCACTTGATCGACCGCGATCACTTGTGTAGGCTCTTGGACCGCCTTCCGAAGCACCGAAATGTGGAATACATCGTGTAAACCACTTAGCTCCACTGAAAGCTTCAACCTATAGGCCGCTTCTCCAACTCGCTCCAGAACCTCGAACGGTCCAAGGTACCTCGGGCTTAGCTTTTTCAATCGTCACACCCGCGAGACACCCTTGAACGGCTTGATCTTTAAGTATACATAATCGCCCACAGCGAACTCCACGTTCCTGTGCTTGGCATTATAGTACTTTGCTTGCCGGTCCTGAGCGATGAGCAACCTCTCCCGAATGGTTCTCACCAAAGAAGTAGCATCCTCCACTTCCGATCGCTTATACAACTTTGACTCACCCGTTTCTAACCAAGACAACGGCGTGCGATATTTCCTACCATAAAGGGCCTCGAAGGGCGCCATCTGAATACTTGCTTGGTAGCTATTGTTGTATGCGAACTCCACCAAATAAAGGTGGTCTTCCCATTGCTTTCCAAAGTCCAAGACACACATGCGAAGCATGTCTTCCATGGTTCTATTGACCCTCTCGGTCTGCCCATCCGTTTGCGGATGGAAGGCTGTGCTAAACTTCAGCTTTGTTCCCAACATTTGCTGCACCAGCCTCCAATCATTGGACGTGAACCGCCCATCTCGGTCACTCACGATGTTGCGGGGCACACCATGAAGCCGTACTATATTATCCACATAAAGCTTTGCCAGCTTCTCCACCGGATCATCCTTCCTATGCGGAATAAAATGCGACACCTTCGTTAATCGATCCACGACCACCCAAATGGCGTCGTTCCCCTTTTGCGACCTTGGCAAACCGTGCACAAAGTCCATAGAGATGTCATCAAATTTCCACTCCGGAATAGGCAAGGACTTAAGAAATCCTCCCGGCTTTTGGCACTCCGCCTTTACCAAGGCGCAGGTTTGGCACTTCGCTACGTATAGCGCCACATCCTTTTTCAAACCCGGCCACTAAAATAGCTTCTTGACGTCGCGGTACATCTTCGTGCTCCCCGGGTGAATCGAGTACTTGGTATGGTGTGCCTCGTACAACAACTCCACCCGTAAATTGCCCACACAAGGGACGCACAAACGACCGTCTTTCCACAGCAATCCGTCCTCCACGACGAATTGGGAATTTGACCCATCCAGAGCCTCTATCATGAACTGCTTCATATGAGCATCCATATCCAAAGCCTGCCGAATCCGATCAGCCAGGTCATATTGGACTTCAGTCCAATTCAGAACTGCTTCAGCACTTGATTGTCTATCCACACAAACAATCTCCAACGCCTCCAACTCCCGCACCAAACGCTCATCATGCACCGATAGCCAATTGGCTTGAGCTGGGGCTCGGCGACTCAACGCGTCCGCAACCGCATTCCCTTTGCCAGGCACGTAGTGGATCTTGAATGTATAGTCCCCCAAGAACTCCATCCATATACGCTGCCGCATATTCAGATCCTTCTGATCAATCAGGTACTTTAAGCTCTTGTGATCGGTGTAGATATCAATCTTCACACCGTACAAATAGTGTCTCCACAGCTTCAAGGCAAAAATCACGGCCGCTAACTCCAAGTCATGGACCGGATAATTCCTCTCGTGCACTTTTAGCTGTCTCGAGCCATAAGCTATCACGCTTCCGTGCTGCAGTAGCACACAACCCAAACCGCTGCCCGAAGCATCGCTATATATCTCATAGCCTTCGGTCCCAACCGGCGAACTCAGCACAGGCGCCGTGGTCAACCGACACTTCAGTTCCTCAAAAGCTCGCGCGCACTCCGGCGTCCAAACGAACTTATGCTCCTTCCTCGTCAGAGTAGTGAGAGGTAACGCTAACCGCGAGAAGTTCTCTACGAAGCGCCTATAATAGCCGGCAAGCCCCAAAAAGCTCCGGACTTCTGCTACCGTAGCAAGCTCAGGCCACTCCCGTATCGCAACAATCTTCGCCGGATCCACAGCAATACCCTCTCCACTCACTATATGCCCGAGGAACGCTACTGAGGATAGCCAAAACTCGCACTTCGAGAACTTGACATACAACTGGTTTCTCCTTAGCGTCTCCAACACCAAATGAAGATGCTTGAAGTGATCTTCCTCACTTTGCGAGTACACCAAAATATCGTCGATGAAGACGATCACGAAATGGTCCAAGTACTCCCTGAACGTCCTGTTCATCAAATCCATGAATACTGACGGCGCATTAGTCAGCTCAAACGGCATGACAGTAAACTCATAATGCCTGTATCTCGTACTAAACGCTGTCTTCGGGATATCACTCTCCCTTATCCGCAGCTGATAGTACCCAGACTTGAGATCTAACTTCGAGTACACCGTCGACCCGACTAACTGATCAAAGAGATCATCAATCCGGGGGATCGGGTACTTGTTCTTCTCCGTCAGCTTGTTCAGTTCTCGATAATCAATACATAGTCTCAAGCTTCCGTCCTTCTTCTTAACAAAGAGGACCGGTGCGCTCCAAGGCGAAGAACTCGGGCGCACATACCCTTGCTCCAACAACTCTTGCAGTTGTACTTTCAGCTCCGCCATTTCCTTAGGCGCTAGCCGATACGGAGATCGTGACACAGGCTTTGCACCTGGCACTAGCTCGATCGTAAAATCTATCTCCCGTTGAGGCGGGGCTCCAGGAAGATCTGCGGGGAACACATCAGGGTATTCCGATACCATTGAAATACAATCCAAAGCGGGCTTCGGCTTTGCAACCTCCACTAGTGTAAAGAACAGTTCTGCTCCGGCACAAACCGCCTTCACCACCTGAAGAGCAGACATCAACGTCTTGCTCGACCCCTTTAAGCCCGTAAAAGTCGTCTCACGACTTGCTCCCAGCTTGACTTCCTTGCTACCGCAATCTATATGGGTCTGCTGCTCCGAGAGCCAGTCCATGCCAAATATGACGTCGAACTCCACTAACGGAAGTAAAGACGCCCGCAGGTCGAACTCCTGCTCCCCAATACGAATCCTAACATCGCAGGTCCTAACCGCTCGCATCGAACACCCATTGGGCAACAACACATCCAACTTATCCTTCGCCATCGAAGAAGGGACCCCGATGCGTGATATAAATCCTTCGGACAAGAAGGAGTGTGAAGCTACCGTATCGAAGAGTGCTCGTGCCGGATTTTCACAAATCAATACGAATCCTAAACAAGTAGTGGTAAGGTAACATGTGCATAACAAGCATATAAAGAAATTGACTTGCTATAAATTAAACTGTACCTGTCACCACATCAGCTTGTTTAATGGCCTCCTGTTGGCCAAGATTGTAGACCCTTGGTTGGGCCGGAGCATAGTGGGAAGCGGTCGACTCCACCGTCTTACCCTTCTCTTCATAATTAGCTCCTGGCCTCCTCTCGGACTTAGGACGTCCGCTCCAACAATCACGGGCGAAATGCCCCGTCTTTCCACATGTAAAGCACGCGCCTGGGGTCCGACTCGTAGTCGCCCCAGAAGCACCAGAAGGAGCTGGACCCGAAGTCCTATGCTTCTTGAAAGCCCTCCGATAGCCGGACTTTGAAGTAGTCGGCACTCTGAACTCAGATTTTCTATCAGCCAAGCCTTTCTTCGCTTGTACATTCTTCATGTCCTTCTCCAAGGACCGGGCAGTATTGACCAAGGTTAAGAAACCCTGCGTCATCGGCCCCGACAGTAATAGTCTCAACTCATCCCTCAGACCTTCGTAGAAGCGATTAGTCTTGCGCTCCTCATCCATGATGGTAGAGCTCGCATAACGACTCAACCGCGTAAACTCGTGGAGATATTCATCCACGCTCCTCTCACCCTGCACCAACTTCAGGAACTCATTCTCCATTGAAATCCTCTGAGTAGAAGGGAGGTATCTTGCTAAGAACAATCCCGAGAACTCTTCCATCGGGATGTCTATCAATTGTCTACCTCTCAAATGATGCAGCTCCAATCCTTCCCACCACATTCTCGCTTCACCGTCCAAAAGGAACGTAGCGATGGTGGTCATTTGCCACTCCTCCGTCTCCGTTGCTGTCATGACTCGCTTCACCCTGGAGAGCCAGTCTTCAGCCTGAGATGGGGTTCCCAACCCCGAGAATAACGGAGGGTTAAAGCTCATTACATGCTTCAACTGCCTCTCAGTTGCCCTCCTTGGCACTATTGGTTCCGCAACCACTTGCTCCACCCTCCTCGGCTCAGCCTCTTGAAGAGGTACTTGCTCCATCACAGGAGCGGGCTGCTGCGCTTGCCTTCCAGGCTGCGCATTAATCACGGCTAACACCGCTTCGACCACCAATCGAATATTCTCAGCCGACAGAGGTGTTGCGGGAGCAACATCCGGTGCACTACTAGCCTCAGAAACTCGGCGTTCTGACGGCCCAACACCACTTCTGGTCACCTATAGTGGTACAAAACACCGTTAAGAGACCACATAAAATTGCAAACAGCAATTATAGGAACACGCAGGTTCCTCAAACACGAGTATTTTCATTCCTAAGTGGACATTCATGGGTTCTTTTACCATTATAACGATGACGCACACAATGTGCTCACCACCCCTTAAAAAGAATTCGCCCACGAATTCACTTTAAGCCCGACCAAAACCAGTAGTCTGATACCAAAGCCAGTTGTAACGCCCCGAAACTCAAAGGAGCAAAGGGGGACGTTTTGGGCCAGTTTTGGTTTCTGGCTGAAGGCACACGGCCTAGGATACGGGCGTGTCCCAGGGCGTGTCAAGCGCGTGTCGGCACTTAGCCGCGAAGTCGTCGAGTTATACTCGACGATTCGTCGAGAATGGGCACACGGCCTGCGACACGGGCGTGTCGACCCGTGTCGACGGTCGTCCCGGGGAGTCGTCGAGATTCACTCGACGATCGTCGAGAGAAGGCACACGGCCTAGGACACGGGCGTGTCCAAGGCCGTGTCATCGAGTCGTCGATCTCCACTCGACGAAATGTCCCGTGTACACGGCCTGGGGCCCAGGCGTGTCAAGGTGACACGGCCAAGGACACGAGCGTGTCCTAGAACCCGTGCAGTGCTCGGGTTGAAAACGGGAGAAAATCATGGGGTACACGGCCGGCTACACGGGCGTGTCAGCTGGAACACGGGCGTGTCAGCTCGAACACGGGCATGTTCGATACCCGTGTGAGGGTCCAGGAGATTCGATTTTGACGGCGAATGCGGCACACGGCCCTGGACACGGGCGTGTGCCAGGCCGTGTTCGGTCCAGATAGGGCATTTCAGCCCCGAATCAAAGCTGTTCGTTTTCTTAGGTTGAGATCCAACGGCTGGGGATGGTTCCTGAGAGGATATACCCGGGTTTGACTTAGAAAATCCATCACTTTCTTACCTTTTCATCTCTCCAAACCCTTGGAGAAAGAGGAGAGCCATTGGAAGAAGAAGAGATAGATCCGCCATTGGAGGAGCTTCGGAGCTCCGAATCGCAAGCCGACCCCGGATCCACGGAGGCAACGCAAGTGCGGTGATTTCTATCCGATTACTTTTCGATGGCACCAAAGAGGAACTCAAGGGTAACGATCCTCATCTTGAGCATGAATAGCTCTCTTTCTTAGCATAGGAAGCCCGCTCTCGCGAGTTTGCGGAGAGTTGGAGGCGTTCCTTCGGGTAGATATGTAAAGTCCCCGTTGTTTAGAGTCCGTATGCGAGAACGGACATAGGCATTTTGGTTGAAGCCTACCCGGACATGTTAGTCCGGATCGGTGATGTTGCATTGCATAAGGCCGGAGAAGACTCCGTGCTATTGGGTGTTTTTCGGGTTTTCTACGCGGTAGATTGCAGCAGGGAGCCTTGGGGACTAACCCAAAGGTGCACCCGGAAAACTGGGCGGATACGAGATCTTGCCAACTTGGTGGCCTGAGCGCCAACTTGAACATAACGGGGTTATGTGATTTGCGGTAGAATGGGACTCGGAGGAAGTTTGACCCGCGCAAATGGCTTAAATTGTCGTTGCGATGTGAGCACGGGTTAGATGGAACCGTACCCGCTTTATGTCGTTCGGTTAGAGAGACCTAAGGTTACGTGGCACTCGCCGTTGGCATAGATGTGAGTCTTCGGCGGTCAATGGCTTAAATTGACGTGACCAATGCCAGGAAGACGAATTGCTCATAGGAATGGCCGTTTAAGTGGCGGTGGTGAGTCCGGAATGTTAATGGCTTTAATTGACGTAACATCGACCGGTTCACCAAGAATGTGCCCTGAGTGCACGGGACGTGTGGCCGTGCGAGCCAACGTCTGTGATGAAATGGCTATGTTTATATACATTGCTCGCTTATGCTAATGAAATGCAGGGAAGGAGCATCGCCGCCCCGAGTTAGGGGCGGGATCGTTATAATTTGGTCAGCATTGCTGACCGTTGCCTTGTTTGCCACCGTGCGGTGGTGTGTTGCTTGCAGGTGCAGCTGGACCAAGCGGTCAATAGCGGGCTAAAGCCCTTTTTGCGAAGCTGGCCCTCGAAGGCCCAAGTGGAAATGTTTTCTGTTTTATTCATGTATGACCGGCCTGCGTGCCGAGGTTTGTAAATCATGTATTATTCAAGTGAAACATTTTGTAAGGCCTTAAGGCCGATTTTGGGTATTTTGTATACATTCCTAATTATTGTAATAGTGGACATTCGTGCTCTAATGCTGGGTTCTTGTTTACAACTTATATAAACTGCTTCCGCTAGAATGTTCTGTGTAGGACGTTGAGATTGGTTGGATGGTTTCCATTCGTAACCACCCAGTCTGTCTGTGGTATATGACGTCGGGCCCCGGCCGGACCTACTGCTATATACTATGCGACGGATAGGGGGTGTTACAACTTCTTGGCCTTGCTCTTCAGCCGAAGCACCTGTAGAGCTGGACACAAGCACAGTCTCTAATGGGGGAATGCTGGCGGCCTCTGTAGATTTCTCTGACTCCCCCTCCACTCGTGCACCAATGTTCTCAGGAACCATCTCAGGTGCGTGCTTGTCAGATGGAGGTTCAATGATATCCTGAGTCTCCACTGCGTCCTATCCCTCATTTCCGTCTTCCTCACCTTCAGCATCCATAAGATCATTTTCATCAGCATCATCTTCCAAGTCTTCGTCAGCAGTCTCCTGTACATCAGCTTCAGCTCCTTGATCGTTCAGGTTCAGGGCCTCCTCATTCTCCGGCACAGCTTCACTGTCTTCTTGTATATCTGCCACAGCATCTCTGGCCATTTGGAAGATGTCAGATACGATATCAGCATGAGTGGGTAGTGGCTCCCCCTCAATTCCTGCCGTCAAAGCATCAGGAATTTCACTGGGGATTACTGCTGGAGATACGTCCTGTTGTTCTTCCACGGCAGCCTGCCAAATTCACCTCTCCCATCTGTCAAAAACACTTGAGTCCATTTTCTTCAAGTAGTGTAGAGGAACACCTTTACTCATGTCATACTTGTCTCCATTCAGCTGATTGAGATACAAACTTATGATTCAGCCAAAGCTCGAAGATCTCAGGGTGTCCTTTATCTTCTCAAACAGCAAATCCCCCCAGTTGAACCTTTTTCGGCAGACAATTGCCACCAGGATCTTGAACATGTCTGCAGAGATATGGTCATGAGAGCCTGGCTTGCAGATGAGTACTTTTCCGATTATGTCGGACAGAAGCTTCCCTTCTTCATTCATATCCTTGCGCTTTATCGACCGAGTTCCTCGTGAGAGACCACAGAATAAGAGAGTCCTGGTTTTATCTTCTTCCTCAAAATAGTCCTCGTGCTCCGAGCTAGAGAGCTGCAGGAAGCGGGTCAGCTTGCTGGCAGACATCTTGATCTTTGACCCAGCCACCTTGCTCTTGATAAGAGAGTCTTCATTTTGGAGTCTGGCGGTAGCAAAGAACTCCAGCACCTCTTTGTCCAAGATTTTACATGGGTGCTCCAGTACGAATGAGAGCCCAGCCTCTTCCAGCATAAGAATGATGTTTCTGAATTCGTCAGAGGCATGAGAGAACCCTGTGCGAACCAGCTCGCATCCAGTGACCAGCCCAACGGTTGTCCTTGGAGCCATAACAAATCTAGGGAGAGAAGCCCTACTCTACGCTTAATCAAAAATCAAAAAGGAAGCGACACTAGTGATCAAGTCCAAGTTAGGGTGAGGGGGTTGTTACCTAAAGGTGTAGACGGTGAGTTAGTTTGATGAAGACGAGGGACACCCGATGAGTGTACGCGGAGAAATTCCTGGAAGGAAGAATCGAAACTGGGAGAGATCGTCGGAGAGAAACTTGCGGGAAACCTCCGGTTAATCTTGCGGGATTCAGCGAGTTTCCGGCGGGATTCGGCAGGAGACCTTCGAAGGAGACCGATTCGGCGAGAGTCTTGCCGGAGTCGGCGAGTTTCCTGCGGAGAAGGAGTCGATTCGGCGAGCTTCCCTTGCGGCGAGTTTCCCCTGCGGAGAGAGTCGGCGAGATCGACGAGAGTCTTCACGTGGTGTGGGATTCTTGCGGGATGCCGATGGAAGAGGAAGAGTCGGCGAGATTCCTTCAGCGTTTCGGCGAGTATTCTATGGTAAGTTTCCCGTGGAAATGAAAGGTCGGCGGGATTTCTTTGCGTTAACGACAGGTTTTAACAAGGGTTTAACAGGTTTTAACGGGATCCCTTTGCTAAGAATCGGTGGGAATTTGTCTAAGTTGAAATCGAAGGGTTTCTTTAATAGGAATCTTCAGGTTAAGAGGCATGCAGCATTTTCGAAGTCTTCTGATGTCAAGTCAATTTAAAAATTATAAATATATATATATATATATCTTAAAGCCAATCTGTTTGGGTTTGAACGGGGCTTTTCCGAACACTTCTTGATGTCAATTGTGAGTTGTCGAGATTTACAATGACATATCTTCGTTAAATTTTTATTGATGTATCTAAGGTTTATATGTATCGTGTTATCCTATCCTTAGGTGTGCACTCATATGTGTGTATATATGTATATATAAATATATATGTATGTATATGTCAATACAATATGACTCAAGTCCTGGAATTGATCAGACGTACCTGGGATTATGAGAGTTATCATTTAGTCCCTCAGGTAAAACATATTAGGAGTTTAATGTGAGTATGCTCAAGTAGATATCACATCTGTTATTCTAGACGCTTGTTCCAATTTAGTCTTGAGCCACCTACTGTCTAGTTCTCATCATATTTACGGGAACCTAGACTACCATGCAAGAAAGAATTACTTTACCTTAGAAACCCAAATCATATTGGGTCCTAGGTTCCTGTTAGCATAAGCACTCGACTGCCTTCCTTCAGAAAGCCTGTCAGGAAGACTACCTCTGCCCCGTGAATGTGGATAAGCCCTTACCTTTGGCACAGAGGGGCTGTGCCAACAGTCGATGGCAAAGTGTCTCACTTTGCCACAGCACCAACACGGGTGAATGTTGTATCGCCGTTTCTGACCTGATCTAGTGACTGAGGTAGTCACGGTCCTAGGTCTAAACGGGATAGGGCATGATCTCCTCACAAAATTTCTTCTTCCACCGTGACACGTGGAAGGGTGGAAGGAATGCATGCTGCGAGCGTCATGAGGCCGGGGAGGTGGTGTCTTCCTTTCAGGCATCCCCCTTCCTGAGGCCCCATGAAAACTTACACCATGACTTCTAACCTCCCTGTCCTGTGTCCCCGGGTGGTGAGAAGTGTTCTGTGAGCTGGGACATGCAGATTCACACCGAGTAGTGGCAGTGGCAGTGAATACAAAGGGCTCAGAATGAGCCTTAGGTATTCCCTCATGGGTGGCCACGACGGCCCTTGCACTACGGGTGTCTCCACATGAGGACAGATCACCCTTGCAGTGACCACGATTATTCCTGTGGTCATACCTAAAGGCATGATGAGTTGCCTTCCTGCTTGGAGTGGGGGTCGGAATACCGTTTCCCCATTTCTCCACGAATTGATAATCCGGGAGATCCACCCATTTTCTTGCTTTCTCTTTATAGCATCAACCTTGGAAAAGTTTGATACTATTCTTTTCTCATTCTCTAGACTACTCTCTAGAGCTGAGATTTTAGAGTCCTTGACCCTGTTGGACGCCAATTGGAGAACCAACAAGGTCTTCAGTCGAGCAATCTCTTGAGCTTGCTCCTCAGCAAGTAGGTTACTTTTCTGAAGGGCTCTCTTCAGGGAATCAGAATTTTCTGAAAGAAAGCAGTTCCTGTCTTCAGAAACTTCAAGAGATACGGGGCAGGATGAAGAAGTTACCTGCTCTTCTGTGTTATTGTCATTAGAGCCAGTGACCATTGTGTCATCCTCATCAGAGCTACTTTCCTCACTGGCCTCTTCAGTCTCTGACACGGACACTGGAGCTCTGATGCTGTCCGAGAGATCCTTGCCTTCATCTTCAGAGGTGAGGACCCCCACATAGGCTTCATCCTCTGATTGACAGCAGATTCCAGCTTTCTCTGACCCCCCCATCAGCTCTGAGATCATCACCCACATAGATTTAGCCGTCCTACATTTTTCCAATCTAGAGCGAGAAGCTCCAGACCAGATATCCAAGATAATTTGACGAATCCTCTTGTCCAAGTTAAATAGTGATAGTTCCGTCTCTGACATCTCTGCAATGCACTTGGGCACTTCGATATTCTTTCCAGAGCAGGAGGTCTTCATAGGAATAAAAGGACCCTCTTCCAGGATGAAAGATGTTCGAGGATCGATGGCCTCCAAGTGATATGACACCCTCATCCTCCAGATGGGATAATACTCCTTTGTACATGCGGGGAGTCTTAGTGGCGATATCTCATAATCCAGCTCCATGCTTCTGACACTGGTGGCAGGATACTACTCAAGGTGTAAACCTTTTTGATGAGTAACCTGGCTCTGATACCACTTGAAAGTCCACCTAGTGTCAACTATGTTCACCTATGGGGGGGGGGGGGGGAATAGGTGACGTGCAGCGTTTTTGCGGAATTTAAGATTGTACCTGCACAATAAAAATAAACAGCACAGCACACAGAATACACAAGCTATTTATAGTGGTTCCCCGAGTTGGGTACATCCACTTTCCCCCTTCGACCTATCTCCCAACAAGGGACGACTCGGTCTCTTCACCAACAGGATTGAAATCCAATCCTTGCACTATCGGAAGGAAACCTTCCACACGTAGGAGTCAACACTCCCACAAACCGGGTTGCACCCAACCCTTACAACTAGGAACCACGTTCCTTTACAACAAAATAAAATAGATTGTACAAGAAATACAAACTACGTTTGGAGACTACGGTGTCCCTCTTCGTTGACGACGTGTTCTTGAAGTCCACGAAGAGTCCACAACCCTAAATCTCTCTTGGAGAGGATCTCCCCGGAACCGACGACGGCAAGATGGGCGGCGGCGACGACGATGTGCGGCTGCTGTACTTGGAGATCCAAACTTCGTAGCAAAGCTAGCTAGGTCTACCAACGGTCACACTAGGATCAGTCGTCTCGATCGATTCGAACGGGGAAGGTTTTCCCGATCAACAAATCAAGAGACAAGAGATCTCCGGTTAGACACGTGAGACGCTAAGCTTGGCTAAGCTTCTATCGACTGGAGATCGGGAAGAAACCTCGATCAAGACCAGCGATCAACTCTCTCGAGCGGCGACGGCGGCGGCGGCGGAAATCGCGATCTAGGTCACGTCGCGGCTCGGTTTCGTATATCTTTATTCCGTCGCCTTTACTGTTCAAAAATACCCCTGTATTTATACTGTAGACAACTTCAAGATGACCGTTGTGGGTCCCACCTGAAGGAAACCCTAGTTCCGGTTCAGCACAGTCCCAGCGGCAGAATCCGGTCCAGCAGCTTCCAGAGAAATTGCTAAGTCAAAATCGGCGAGAATCGCAGGTGATTCTCGACGAATCGGCGAGAATCAGTTAGTGATTCTCGACGATTCGTCGAGAATCACCTGTGATTCTCGCCGAATCACTTGTTGATTCTCAACGAATATTACTTGGTATTCATGATCTGCTCAGCGATGGGTTCGGCGAGAATAACTAGTGATTCTCGCCGAATCTTACTTGGCACCGTTTTGAGGTAGCCGGATAGAGTCGGCGAGAATCACTAATGATTCTCGACGATTCGGCGAGAATCACTTGGTGATTCTCGTCGAATTATACTTGGACGAATTTTCGTCTTTCCACCCAAGAGCTGCTCCTTGACCCATCCTTGCTCCTTGTCTGCTCTTGTATAAACACGGCCCTGTACTTGAAAGTAAGTGCACTCCAATAGAGAGAGTACACGTAGGTCAACACACCGATCTGCTCAACGAGGGATTACGTCGTGCAGACCCGTGTATATTGACCTACTGCACCCTGACATTGGTGTGCACTTAGCGTGGAATAACTGCAAGCACAACTTAAGAGGTTTCATCAAATACATTGTGAATTCATCTTAGCTTGACAGGTGGCTTCCTCAAATCCAGGTAATTGTGGATACAATACCCAACAAGAAACATACATGAAAACCACGCGTTTTACTCGTGCACGGGCGCATCCGCCCGTGCGTGAACAACAGACACGATTAGCCATAGAACGGAATAAACTGGGACGCTACAGGAAATCTGTGCGTTTCCTTCGCGAAGAAACCGTGCGTGAAGCAATCGCACGGGCTGGTCAATCTTCCAAAATATAAAATGTAGAAAACGCACGACAAAAACAAACAGTGCGCCAAGAAAACGCACGACCGTGCGTTTTTCACAAATCAGAATTCTGAAGAGGGGAAAACTGACCACCTGCACACAAAAAAAACTCACAAAGGAGGACCCTCCAACAATTAACAAAATGCAACAAAAACTACTGGAACGAGCCATGGGGAGCACCGAGTGCATACCCCCAGGAATCAAATGCGCAATTGCGCATCCACGGGCTAGAAAAGTGCACTAAACGTGAAACGCAGTGAGAACGAAATATCAATGAAAACAACCGAAAAGTGAAGTGCAAAGTCATGAAAACTAGCTCAGATGAGTCCGCAAAACCCTATATAAACGAGACTCATCACGCTCTCCTACCTTCTCGCCAGGCCGAGGTGGGGATTGTGGCTCGTGACTCTTGTACGGTCCTCTTTGCGGCCGGTCGGTCGCTTATGCAATGGGATCCGGGCCGAATGGAGATGGCGGCCCTGGCGACCATTTGGGAGTACCTCACGGTTGGCTGCTTTGATGCTTTAGGGGTGATCATTGAGGGAGACTGCCTCAACTTGATCAAGTATTGTCAACGCTGCTTTGACTCGCGTCTTTGGGATGCCCACTTCCCGGACGCTGATGTGTTGGACTTTCTTTTCGAGCTTCCTCATGTCTTGTTCCGATATGCTCCGCGGGAGGCCAATCAGGCTGCGAATTTTTGTTCTCGCTTTGCTATTTCCTGTACTTTTCTTTGGACCTGTTTTGAGGATTTCCCGCCGGTTTTCTCTGAGGTTGTTAAGAGGGACCGATTGAACATCCTTGTTTTTAACCTGTTTTTGCGGTCCCCTTTCCTCTTTTCATTCTATTGCGAATGCAAGCTTCTCAAAAAAAAAGAGCCACCTCCCCGACCGGACCAATGATGGGGTCCGGAAGGAGGTAAAGTGCAGGAAATCGGACGGACAAGATCCGCTGCACTTTACTGTAAAGTGCAATCTAATGGATGCGAGTGCGCTGAGATGTGCACTGCGCTGAGATGTGTGCACATCTCAGCGCACACATCTCAACGCAGTGCGCGAGAGATCAAAGCGTGCACGCATCTCCTCGCAAACTGAGATGCACTCTCACCCATCAGATCTCGCGCACTGCACGATGCAGTGCATTTCCTACACTGCACCACCCCGGACCCACCAATGATGGTTTACATGGGCCGGTAGCCCGGCATAAAAAATGCCAATAATGTCAGCCTGCGCGCGCCTGTTCCTTGTGTTGGGCAGCACAATCCACAGTCATCCCTACCGCGACCGGCTCTATTTCCATCCGTTGGATAGTGACATCAAAGCTGCGAAAACCCTTTACTGCCGTCGCATAATCCTATTCAGCTGTCGAATGGCATCCGGCGTCTCGCGAGCTTCTGTTACTCCTGTGCAGATCATGACATTGTCGAATGGAGACTGCTTTGAGATCGTCGCGGCATCCGGCCTCTCCGAGACGGGATTGAGGTATATAGCCTTTCGAAATTTTTGTAGGGTTTGTAATTTGGGAAAAATCTGGCTGAGGCTTATCTTAGAAGCGATCTTGTAATCTCCCGACATTTAGGGCAGTTTGGTTTAGACTCATGAATAGTTCTGAATCAATCGACGCTTATCTTAAACGGTTTAGTTTATTTTCTATTGTTTAGCAGAGAGCTGCTGACCAAATTTTCTAACCGATTGAAAAACCTTGGTTCATTGCTTTCTCTCAGTGGATAAATTTAGATATTCCTAAACTCGGGGTTTGATCCTGTTTATAACTGCTAACGATGAATTCTTTGACTTTTGTTTTGTGATCATAGAAACGCCATAGATTCAACTCTGTTCAAACAGTGGATGAAGAATATGCAAAGTGAAAAAGGTCTTTTAGCTGGTGGACAAATGCATCTGCGGCGTGTTGAAGTTCAGGTATTCCCTTAAAACTTTTTAGGTAAGTGATGACTGAAAGTAAAATGTCTCCTTTGTTAGTTGCACTATCTGGAGGTTGGATCTCGCCAATTAGTGTTTTTTGGACATCTGGAGGTTGGAACTGGTTAATTGGATCTCGCCAATTAGTATCTGGAGGTTGGATCTCCTTATGGAAGGATTAAGATGAGGATCAGCAATTATTGGATAATGTTTCCATGATAGAAGGGCATAGAAATTGATTGGAGTCTTTGTTGCCCATTTTCTTGAAATGCATTACTCAATCCGACATTATAATGCATAATATTGTATGGTATCTAATTGGTGAACCATGACACCGTCTGAACAAGTCTCTTCTACTTCTTGGAAATTTGTATAGATGCCAGTCTTATATATATATATTCCTATTAAAACAAGTCTTCGACATCACCAAATGTGTCGCTTTGCTAAATGAAGCAACACTTCCAAATTTTTAGTTTTTTTTGCTTTATTGCACAATTTTTGAAAAAAATTCTCTCTCTCGATGACATTTTATAAGCGTTATTGGATGTTAGGATTTATATGGTAGCTATATGAATTTGTTTGAGTAATCCCATTTTTTAAAAATCTCCACACTTAATGATTTCTTAATTATTTTAAGTTTTGTGATTTTAAAAAGTGGGAGTGCAAATAAAGAATAAATATGCAACGACAATGCGAGAAACAAGTTGAAACCTTCTAGGATGATCAATAGAACCAAAGGAAATAATAGGAATAAATTCAAAAATTAGATGGATTGGACAAACCAAGTTCAAGTGATAATCTATTCAGAAAGCATATAAAATCATGAGCAAACTGCAAAAAATAAGAAGAAAGAAAATATATGTTCTTCATTTGCAAACCTGAAATCTATTTAGACACTCGATGCCCGAGGATTTGCCAATTCGAGGAATACTGGAATAGTGGAGCAAGAACTGGACAAATTGCAAAATCAAGAGCCAATACATCGAGCATGTGCAATTCAAGAAAAAAAGATCTTAAGCTGCAGCTTCGCTAAAAAACAAAAATGAGGTAACATTGGACATTAAAAAACATTCACCTTTAGATATCAGGGGCGGACCTATGTTAAGGCATACCCAGGCACAAGCCCGGGTATGAATTTCAGAAAATACCTGGGAGTTCTCCTTCATATTGTTAGGCCCGTCGAGAGTTTGCTTTCACCGATGCACCTGTTTGCCTTCACCGCTTTGCCTATTCACCTTTGTTTCTTTGTCCGCCTGCCTTCACTGCTTCGCTCGTTCGTCTTCGCCACATCGTCATATTGTGCCCAAATAAGCTCTCAACGGACGATGGCAATGAGTAACGACTACAAGCAGCATACATCCGAAAGTAACAAGCCTGCATCAAATTGGGTCTTCCACCACTGTGTAATTTGACTCTTCTGCCACTGCCCTCAAACTTGACTCTATTTGGCCAGCCGTTCTATTTTTGTGCCAGGTAATATGACCTCTCGGTTCCCCCAGCCCTCAGATTAATGAGCATATGAGCATGATTCACACTTCACAGCAGGGGTCGAACTCTTCTTTGAGTTTTTTGTAGAGAATTTGTAGTTTTTATAATTTGACCTCCTGGCTCACCTCAATCCTCAAATTATTTAATCTAGATTTTCGCTAATGCTCTTCTAGTTTTCAAATCCAAATTTTGGATTCAGAATTCATGAAAATCTAGATTAAATATTTTGAGGATTGAGGTGAGCCCGGAGGTCAAATTATAAAAACTACAAATTCTCTACAAAAAACTCAAAGAAGAGTTCGACCCCTGCTGTGAAGTGTGAATCATGCTCATATGCTCATTAATCCTGAGGGCTGGGGGAGCCGGGAGGTTATATTACCTGGCACAAAAAGAGAACGGCTTGCCAAATAGAGTCAAGTTTGAGGGCAGTGGCAGAAGAGTCAATTTACACAGTGGTGGAAGACCCAATTGATGCAGGCTTGTTACTTACGGATGTATGCTGCTTGTAGTCGTTACTCATTGCCATCGTCCGTTGAGAGCTTATTAGGGCACAATATGACGATGTGGCGAATACGAACGAGCGAAGCAGTGAAGGCAGATGGACAAAGAAACAAAGGTGAACAGGCAAAGCGGTGAAGGCAAACAGGTGCATCGGTGAAAGCAAACTCTGGACGGGCCTAACAATATGAAGGAGAACTCCGCAGGTATTTTCTGAAATTCATACCTGGGCTTGTGCCTGGGTATGCCTTAACATAGGTCCGCCCCTGGATGCTTATATGCATATTTATGTGTTTATGTAAACAATAATATGTAAGACTGTTGTTGAAACCAGATACCGGTTCAATGAAGTTTGTACTAAGATGGGGTAGCTTGTGTTAATTCTCTCACCACCAGGCACTAATGACTGGGTATTTCGAGCCTAGATTTGACCCTCGGAAAATGAAGTGATGATTTCTTACACTCTGACCTGCGAGCTGCAACGTGGAGGTTCCGTCACACACCAAAAAGTTCTCTGCTCAAATTCCGCTCCTAAAGTCAAAACTGAGCTCGACATCTCAGATGCCACAAAGAAGAAACTCAAAAAGGGATAGCTCTAGGAGGCCGCGTATGCCCTCTTCGAGGTTCTTTGGGGGCTTATTCATTGGCAAAATGCCTCAAAGGTAAAATGGTCTTTAATTGCCTATGGATAGCTGCCTCCGCCTTTATAAAATGTTATTCCCAGACCCAGATGGTCTGCAGACAGCGACCTCCTGCCTTTCTGAGAATACTATTTCCCAGACCCTTACGGTTTGCTGATAGCCCAAATACCAAAAGCCCGCTGCCTATTGGCCTGAGCTAGTACGAAAGTTAAAATGGTTTGCACTTGCCTCGGCCTCCCGACGGCAAGAGCGTCACACTTCCCGGTGCCCGATTTTCCCGGGCTCACCCCACCTGCCCATCGATGAGTATGCCTGGCTGCCCCGTCTCGCCCTGTAGACTGCAGGTTGAGTCCGTTTCAGGCCAGTCGCGAGCCGAGTTCAACTTCCGGACTCGCCCACCGCCTAATTTGGTTAGACCCGCTCATTTGGGTCGACTTGGGTGTACTTTCTTACTGCTCGCTATATACGTGTTGTACATAATCCCCATTTTGTCAAGCTCGCTAGAGGTCATATAGAATCATTCAACCTTTTTTAGCGAGCCCTGGTTGCTAAGTGGATGAGCTTACCAGTCTGCCTGCTCCCCCTTCTATAAATACAAGGGTGGCACTACTCCTTTTGCTGTTAGAGACATGGCTTCAAGAATACCGTCCACTGGCGAGTTACCCTGGGACAACGAAGAACTCACAATGGAGTAGCTGGAAACCAATCAACCAATATCACCTACACACAACATGCAAAAGGGAATGAAAGATGCGAGACAAGTCATCTACCAGACAACCAGAGATAATCCGTTCGGGATAATCCATCGGTGATAATCCACACAAAGGGCGGTCCCACATGACACAGTCCCGCACGACATGACCACGCACGACACGGTCCCACACGACATAACCCGATGAGACTAGAACACCAACATCAGTAACGTCCTCAACACACGACCAATAAAAAGACATATATGGGTTGACGTATATGACATAAGCCTAGATGCCGTGTGGAACGGAAAACAAAAAAGTCAGGAAAGATCATCCGAGTCGCATTCTTCCCAACATTCCCCCTCACCTGAAACACACACGCATATAGGCATAACAGCAACCGTAACAAACAATAACAATAATCAAGCAAAAACATTGAAAGACAAAAAAACACATAAAAAAGACCAAATCAGCACGGAGGCGTCATCATCGGCGAGAGATCAACCCCCCAGATAGGGTAGCAGCGACTGGAATCGACAAAAAAACCATAGACAGTTGCTGGAGTCCACAGAAATGGGAGGTATCGACTGGATCTGCAGGCGATTTTTGACAGCAAGGCCAGAAGGGAATGTTAGCGACGAGATCAACTCCATAGAGACGTGGAGGCTCCAGATCAGCAACATGGATTTGCCCTGGGACACAACATAGTAGGGATGAACTGCAGGATGAAATAGACTGTGAAATGATACCAGAGGCACATCGACATCTGTGGCCGTGAAAAAGAGACTGGAGCAGGAGCTGAATCCATTTGCGAGAGCAGCAATTCAACAACAGGATGACAGGATATAGACTGTAGGAAATGATACCAGCAGGCGACATCGACCAGATCTGTGGCCGTGAAAAAGAGACTGGAGCAGGAGCTGAATCCATTTGCGAGAGCAGCAATAGGATCTGCCATTGTCGAGAGCAGCAACAGGATCGACACTAAAAAAAGATCCCCGTCTTCGTCGATGAGAAGAGACATGCTTAATGGGCTGAGAAGCTGAGGAATAGGCGCCACTGAGATGGAAAAACGGGCTCGTCGATCAGGATTCGTTGATGATAAGCACACATAAAAAAGAAATGAAGGGCGTCAACGATGACAATGACGCTGTCGATGTCGACGGAAGCACCAGAAAAGGGTGCCCGATCTCAGAGGAGGAAGATAGGCTCCTCGCGAACTCAGAGCCGCTCCCGTCGATGGAATCAGACGTCGATTCCGTCGACAGGAGCGAAACAGCTCAACGAGAGCGGGAGCATCGCAACGACAAGATTACAACTGGAGTCAAAACAAAAGCTGAAGCGAAATGTGGCGGCCACAGGAAAATTTTAGGGTTTTTTTCCAGATCTAAGACTCTGATACCATGTTGGAGAGGATAAAAAGAAAATAACAAAGTACATATTATTCTTCCACAAAGGGGATATTTAAAGCATTACATGAGGGACTCAAATACGGGTAGACAATTGTGAGACTAAACCCAACTACTACTAAAAACCCCAATAGACCGATATTACTCGATATTTCCAACAGTACGAGATGACTGATGAAAGACGAGTACAGTTTAACCAGATGAAGTTATATGAGCAAGCTAAAATATATTGAATGAATCTAGAGCTTTCCTTAGATAGAGATGGTTATTATCTCATCATCTTATGAGATGACATGAAGCAAAAAATTCAAAGAGGAATATCTATCCACATCATACCAGAGTCAACTTCTAGATCAGTTCTATGCCTTACGGTAGGGCACCCTTTCTGTAGCACAGTATATGACTCACTTTGACAAGCTCATTGTTAGGAATGTTATCACAGGAACAAATTGCGACCATCTCCCATGTTCAGGTCAGATTAAGGGCTGACATGCAAACTTATTCCGCACCACTTTGATTTGATCGAGCAAATATTTCTGCATGCTTTAGAATATGAGCACTACCTATGTACTACTGGCACAAAGCCCCACATTCAACTAATTCTATGTTTAGGAGGCCTCCCGTAGAGACCCAGTTCATCCATGTGGTAAATCCACTGCTACTGGGCCCCCAAAGTCCATAAGGAATATAGTGCTATCGATGTCAGGATAGAGGTCATGTGGCAGCGTTGTTCCCCACACATAATCTACTTATTGAGGATATGACTTGAACCATAATACCAAGTTAGTGGAGCCACCTGAAGAAGATATTGTTGTGGCTATTGAAGAAGATTTGGAGGATGAAACCGACCGAGTATTAGGGATGGGCATTATCCATCATTTACTACATATCCTGTGCACAAATGAAGATTGGGCGGATGGAAGATTGGAGGTGCACTACCATTTTTCTATACAACTTTCCCTAGTGCTGGTGGTGCCTGTAAACTTGTTATAGATATCAAGAGTTGTGTAAATATTTTTCCCCAAAAGGGTTAGAACTTATGGGAGTGAACAAATCTAAGCCCCATCCGTATTCCTACCAAGTTATTTGGGTGAATAAACCTGTTTTCTAGGTCATTCAGCGATACGTTGTGCCTATTATCCTATGTCATTTAAGAATAGAGTTTTATGTGATGTCATTCCTGTATGATATTGTATAGGTGCTTCTGGGTGGGCCTTAATTATATGATAGAGACGCCATGTGTTATGGTATGGTGAACACATGCGTATTTTATGATAAGGGACAGGAGATCACCCTATATCCAACTCAACCCAAGGACCCTTCCAAGGGTAGAGTATGATCCAAATCACTTTACTCAGCCTCAAAACACATATGAAGAACACCTATTTTTGGAACTAGGGAATCGATTTAAGTGAATTCAAACCAAGAGGGTACCCTAAGGTTGCTGATCCTGCGGTCGAACTAGGGGTGTTCACAAACCGAATAGAGTCGAATTACTCTTCAATCAAATCCAAATTTGACATAAAATGCAGAGATTCAGATTCGGATTCGATCGAATATTCAATGTCAGATTCAGATTCAGATTCGTTATGAAATGTTGGATTCGAATTTTTGTTCGAATTCAGATTCGAATTCGGATTCAAACATGTATTCGAATTCGACTTTTATAATATTTAATTTAATTTAATATTCAAATAGTAAACAGTCAGAAAAAAGGTGGAACTGGAACCCTAAGGCGCGGGATAAATATCTTTCTCCCACAATGAGCGGAGTCCTGCGACTTAAATAGTAAACAGTCAGAAAAAAGGGTCACACACAGTCGAACGCACGACCGTGCGTAAATCGTGCATTAATAACAACACAGAACTCCCATAGCCTTAATCAGTAGAAGACAATGCGTTTTTGATCGCGCACGGGCAAAACAGCTCGTGCGAGAAGAAATCGCACGGTTAGTAACAGATCACTGAAAATTAGGCAAACAGGGCAGGAACGTGCGCTTTCCTTCGCGCACGGTTGAACCTAACCGTGCATAAAGAAAACACACAGACAATAAACACAGTTTTTTAGGCAAAAAGACGAGGTCGTGTGATTTGGTCACGCACGAGCAAAACAACCCGTGCGAGAGCAAATCGCACGGCCCGAGGCAGAGCACCAAAAAACGAATCTGTAGGCATCGCACGATCGCGCCGATCGTGCATAAAGGAAAACACACGATCGTGCGATTCCTCCAGAGATGAACAAGGTAGCACTGGTGATCTGCCCACCTGCACAACAACACACAGTCTGGAGCACACCTCCAGCACACATAAAAACAAAGAGAAAACAACATAAAACAAGCTAGGGAGCACCATGTGCTTACCCCCAGGGAAAATGTGCAATTGCACACCACAACGAGCCCAAATCGTGCACTAAGTGTAAAATATGAATCAAATCAAATATAAGCATTAATGAACGAGAAGTGTAGTGCGCGTGCGTGTAAATTACGCCGGATGAGTCTGAAAAACACTATAAATATTGGACTCATCATACCCCCAGACTTAACCGTTTACTCGTCCCGAGCAAATCATCTCTTAGAGGACAAAAAATAACTAGCTGGCCAAGCAATTGCAAAAACGGCGTACCAAGCGAAGTCGCATGCACACGCGCACAGAAAAGCACCAGAAGAAATTTGTAAATATACATAGTAGTTTATAATTTCTAGGTGCGTATAAATATATTACTTCTACTCAAAATTTGAATCTCAGTGAATCATTGGGTTGTACGTAGAACAAAAGCAGGTAGAACGATGAGGTGAGCATTGCCAAAGACCGGGTCTCCGCAAAACCTTCAAAGAAATCCATCAATGTCGGTGGTCATATGCTCGCCCGTTCGCACTCTCTCCACGGTATTGGTTTGACTCAAGTGCACAAAACAATGAGATTTTAGGTTTATAGCGGGACTTGGGTTTAGGTGAGGTAGACAAACGATGAAATCGATGGCTCACACACTAAACCTAAATGACCTGACACAAATTACATCCTTGAGCACCACAAAAATAGAAGCGGGTGCACCACACCTCCAGACTTATAATTGACTATATGGTGCGTGCACCGCCTACTCGAACAAAAATAAAAAATTAAAGATTTTCAAGAAACTTTTCTTTCCTTTTACACCATTTTTTTCAACTTTTCTTTTCTCAAATTTTTTTCTTTTATTTCCTTTTCTCATTTTCACAATATTTTCAACAAATTTTATCTTGATAGCACATTCAAATGTTCACAAAAATCGTCACCACATCAACACCGCAAAATAGATATGAAATAAGATCTCAAGCTCAAACTTGGGTGTGCGACTAGGATCGACATTTAGGATTTGGTGAAATGAAGTGGAGCTGAAACAATGGATGGGTAGGCACAACATGGCTAACAAGGATAAGCGTTAGGTTTAGGCATAAAGCTCAACCGGGCCAAAATGATGGCCTACATCACACTCACGCGACTGACTATGTACCCATGCTTCGAGAGTAGCTTGTGACAAGTTCTTTGCCACCGAATGAAATTAACCTTCCTCCCGACTTGAGCAATACGAGGCTAACGAACGCCTACACACAATCCTATGCTACCGTTTGATTCACACCGGATTCATTGATTTTGAGTAGAGTAAACAATCTCTACGCTAATAGAAAAATATAAACTACAAGCATATAAAGAAATTGAATTTACAAGATTTTTTAAGTGAGACGCGAGCACTCGACTAAGAGCACTACGGGAGTCAACATTTTACTCCACCACACAATCCTAAGCCAACACTGTGATTTTTAAATCACACAAAAGAATGAAAAAGCTCGGCACGTGCTAACGGTTAAGCATGCACTCGAGTGGGTGCAGTGATGTGCAATGAATATGAACAATGAGAAAATAAAATAAAATAACAAGATACTTCTAGCATGCTGTGCGATGTGCACATGCACAGGTAACAACGAAATCACCCCCTCCCCCAAACTTAGTCTAAACAACACGACTACAAAATATTATCATGAAGAATACTAAATAGAGCCGAGGAAGAAGAGTTATCCATGCTAAAAAATGAGCAGAAGATCACAATGAAAATACATTCTGCTCGCCACCATATCACAGAAGATTTTGAATTTAACACATCCGCTCCACCCGCAGAAAGATGCCTCCAAGCAAACAACAAAACAACATCTTACAAAAATAACTACACAAAACTAAACTACACTATAAGCCAACACAAAATAGGAACCGCACACAAACGAAAGTTAAACTAGATAGATAAAAAGATAACACAGTTCACAACCACTCTGAGGTTGAAGGCCCAGCCGAATAATGTTCACACAATCAAATGAAAAACAACAAAAACTAAAGAGAAAGTGAAGTCCAAAATTGAGCAATCCCAGAGAATGATGGCGGGGCGATCCTACGGTGACAGCGGAGGAGAATGCGGAGGAGGGGCACAACGATGCCGACGAGCACGAGAGATCGAGGCACGGGACGGATCATGAGCGGCCATCCCCAAATGATTGTCGATACGCACCAGCTCGTCGCAAAAGTTCGTAAATGCCCATTCCAACCGAACGTAGCACTCGTTGAGGTCGGGGAATTCCTCCTCGATATTTCGACGCGACACGTTAGGTTGAGGAGTAGCAGCACGCGCATGCGCAGAACGGATGAGGGATGCAGCATCACGACCACCAATCCCAGCTACAAGATCCTCAGGCCACGAAGGATGACGAACTGCGGAGGAAGAGCCGGAGAGGGGCCGGAGAATCGCGCCGGGGCGGAGCAGCACCACAAACAAATGCCGAAAAGGGGAACTAGGGCCGGCGTGAGCGAATGAGGGAGACAACCCTCGATAATATAACAAAAATATCACATGGTCGTGCGATCAAACAATGCACGAACCCCGCCCGTGCGATGCAAACATCACTCAAGCAGCAGTATTTTTCAGGCAAGAACTGCACGATACAACACACGCAGAAAGGATCCACCAAAGTCAGGACTCAACAACTGAACAGCAAGGGGTGCGCAAAGTATGCACAAAATTCTTCAAAAGATAACATACTCACCGGCACAACACAACATAGATTACAATATAAAACTTTCAAATTACCATTACTCTAACTCCTAGATAAATATTGAGGTTACTGTCATCCCAACACGACTTATTCACAATCAACAAAAATTAACTAATCGTTTTATTGAAACTAAAATGATCAGGCAATCACTCCATTACCCGTGTCGGTACCGGGTACCAATATGGAGACAGAGCAGCTACCCCCATACCTGAATATATATACCTGCGCAGAGCGTCAAGTAGGGGAAGGTAGTATGATGAAGCAATCCCAATGTCCATCTCCTCGTAAAGTTGATCCATTCAATTGTCAGACAACACAGTGGGCCCAACCACGTCCTGAATCAGCTCCAATGCGGGGCCCTGCACAGGATAAAACACGAGAGTAGGGTCAAGAAACAAATTAAAAGAATGACTTAAAAGAATTTCATTTTCATGGATGATCCCGACATCACTCCCGATAGGTTGAGGTATCAGATAATCATTGGTATCATCAAGAATGTCGCACGGTTCGACGAGATCAACAGTAGCTTCCTCGACAAATTGGACTTCCCCAACCGGTGCTGAGGTAATCTCTTCCCCACCTTGAAGAACGTCCTCCTCCATAGGAGCAGGCACAACACTGCAGATACGTGCATCTTCCTGCAAAACATCCTCAATAAAAATGTCAGAAACAAATGTAGTGCTATGCATAGAGAGGAGGAAGCAGTGCTCTGCGAAAAATCGAGCACCGACTCCTCACAAAGAACCGATGTCATAGATGATGACATATGCATAGGGGAAATCGGTACACCCATCTCGGTGCATAGATCATCCGCAATTCCGGTGTGCATATCTGCATCATTCCCTTCGAAGCTCAAAGGTGATACAAACATATAACCAGAGGTTGAAGGTGTGCAACCCAAAGCAGGACTTGGGATGATCCGGATATTCGGCTCATCGTCTTCATCAATCTGCCGAAGGTACTCAACACAATCCTTCAGAGCATGATCCATGCTTCGACAAAACAAACACTGCTGTGAATTTTTCTTCGGTCCGAAAAGGGTCGGAGAAGTATTCAAAAATGGTACGTGCGGTGTAGCAGAGCAACCATAGGCCTTAGGTACAATGTATGAGGTACCGTATGATGTCCGTGCCCAATACATTGAACCTTGAGAACTAGAGCCACCACTTCCCGATGGGCATCTGTCATTAGCATGAGAAGTCTCTCCGCACCCACGACATCAGATATTAAAGCTGGCCCACATGGTGCGAAGAGAACCAGGATTCCCAGAGAAACAATTCTGAGCACAAAACTACACCCAACAACAATCTATAAAAGCAACCTATAATTCAAAAAAGAAAAAAATGAGAGGAAACAAAAATATGACTAAACCTTTACAACTATTTTTCCAAATAACTGAGTCAAAACACCAACTGCATTCCCCAACAACGACGCTAAATACTTGATGCGCGTTAGGCAAGTGCACCGGTCGCTCAAGTAATATAAAATGAGATAATATTCTCAAGTATCGATCTCTTGAGAAACGCAGAGTGAGTGTGTGATTCAATTTCTTAAAATATTAATTATAAAGGTAAAACGAAAATACTGGGCTTGGTTTTGATGGTTGAACATAAAGAAAACACTAAAACTCTAGTGCGGGTCGCATTCACCGCTTCGCAAGGGTGGATGCCCAATTGGGCGAGCTTGTGAAATGGATTGCAAATGGATGAAGGTCGCAAGCACCTCTTCTCAACGCATGCCACTAGCAATTGCTAGTGCGGCACTCAAACGACGGTGGCGGTGATGAGATGGAATGGGGGCACTCCTCACATGCATAAACCACAAAGCATTCACATAGACATGAACAAATGCATTTATACTAAATTAGGGTTCATACAACACTTCCAACTATCCAACAATCCAAAGAGAAATAAACTACAAAGAAAGAGGAGGGAAGAATACAACCGAAGCACGAAGACCTATGCAAGTTTCACGTTCGGAATCGAGGGTTGTCACGCCTCGTCCGCGCTCAGACTTCTACTGCCGTCCGGGGTCCAGAAGAGCTGTCACCTTCTTCCAATATACCCGTCTTCTTCGTCAATAGCCTCTGTTTACACCCTTCACTAGAGAACTCTCCAAGAGCAACGAGAAATACCGCGGAATGGAGCTTGGAGACTTGCGAAATATGGAGGTGGTCGAGAGGAAGCTCTAGCAAGAGATTGGCGAGACAAGCTTGGCCGGAACTCCTCGAAATGATGGCCGGAGGTGGAGCGGTGAAAAGGGGCGAACTGGAACCCTAAGACGCGGGAAAAATATCGTTCTCCCAAATGAGCGGAGTCCTGCGACTTAAATAGTAAACAGTCAGAAAAAAAGGTCATGCACGGTCGAACGCATGACCTGCGTGAATCATGCATTAATAACAACACAGAACTCTCCCAGCCTGAACCAGCAAAAGACCGTGCGTTTTTGATCGCGCACGGGCAAAACAGCCAGTGTGAGAAGAAATCACACGATTAGTAACAGATCACTAAAAATCAATCAAACGGGGGAGGACGTGCGTTTTCCTTCGCGCACGGTTGAACCCAACCGTGCGTGAAGAAAACGCACAGACAATAAAAACATAAAATTTTTTAGACAAAAAGACGAGGTCATGCGATTTGGTCACGCACGGGCAAAACAACCCGTGTGAGAGCAAATCGCACGGTCTGTGCCGGAGCACCAGAAAACGAATTTGTAGGCATCGTACGATCGCGCCGATCGTGCGTGAAGGAAAACACACTATTGCGCGATTCCTCAAGAAAAGAACAGGGTAACACTGGTGATCTGCCCACCTCCACATCAACACAGCCTGTTGCACACCTCCAGCACACATAAAACTAAAGAAAAAACAACAAAAAACAAGCTAGGGAGCACCATGTGCTTACCCCCAGGGAAAATGTGCAATTACACACCACAACGGGCCCAAATCGTGCACTAAATGCAAAATATAGATCAAATCAAATATAAGCAATAATGAACGAGAAGTGTAGTGCGTGTGCGTGAAAACTATCCCGGATGAGTCCGAAAACACTGTAAATATCGGACTCATCACCCCCCTTTACGTATCTTGATGATATTATTCTTCTTGATCAATGGTTAACTCCATGCTGACATGGATCTATAATTAGGCCTGGCCTTTCCTCGACGAATACAAGTTGTACACCTATGTTATATTTTTTCAATTATGGGTTAGAGTGAGTGCTTCTTTCTCCTTTTCTTTGCTAACGGTAAGTTGTATATATTTTGGATTTATAGGAGGTCGTTATTGGTATATTAAAACACATTAAATGTTGCAGACAACTAAACAATAGAGAAATTGTGATTAATAAAAGTGTAGTGAATCATTTGACCATAATATAGCTTTAGAAATCTGGGAATTTTGTTCAATGAAAGCTGACCTAAAACAATTGTTTGTTTGTTCTCGGCAAGGTTTTTTTTTTTCGTATGAGCAGGTTTCGAGTGTTCTAGAACAAGTTTGTGCTTTTTCAATTTTGTTTTCAGGAGTTCCATTGATTCCTGTTTTTAGTTTCAGTTTTAGTTCATTTTCAGGAGCATTGTTTTTTATTATACGGGTGACAGTGCACGGGAGACCCCCGCGCCCAGTCACGACAGTACCACTCTCCGTCTCATGTGGGTCGTATACAACTACAACAGTACTTGACTGCTGCTCTACGTCCCATGTATATAGTATGTGACACCAACAATGGACTTCCTTCAGTCAGTCGACATCATTGTTGCTCTACATTCTCCATAAAAACATCAGCACATGGAAATGTTATGGATGACATCGAGCGACGGAGATGCCAACCGAAGAAAACCTGTTATTGGTGTCACATATTGTGTATATACCTGCAAACAGTTCAGTTCAGTTTCATTTTAGGTGAAATCAAAACCGAACAAAATGGTCTCGTTTTTTACACACCTCAAACCGGAACCAAACCAAATTGCACAGTTTTGTTCGGTTTTTAGATCTCGGTTCGGTTTTCCACAACACATTAAGTATTTTTTTTGGTTCAAGTGCTAACGTGTAATGAGATATGCATGGTTCATCTGATGTTACTTGATATTTCTATTTTGATTTGTGTATATACACATATAGTTCTCCATCAAATTTGTGTAATGAGATATTTTTACACTTTCTATGACAGAGAATTAATCATTTAAACATTAATTTATTCACCTCTACAAAAATATCATAAAAAAGATGGATGTTTTTGCAAAGAACAATGTTTGATCAATTACAAGTTGAGGGATTATACATTCATGCCTCATGAGTCAGGGCCTTTACTCAAAAATAGAAAATGCCCTAATATAAATGATTTAATGTTAGCCGAGGAGAAGTGGACATGGTGAGAACTCAGAACTGAGAAGTGAGAAAATTTTAATATTAATTATCCTCGATTCTGTGTTGCGTGACCTGCCAACCACGTCCTTTTCCCCGTATATAACTGTATCAAATATTAATCATCGGTGTGCACCTTGTGCAAACCGAACCGAATAGAGGTCGGTTTTTCACCACCTAAAACCGAAACCAAAACGAACCGGTCAGTTCAATTAGAAAACCGGTTCAGTTAGATCGGTTCTGTCCGATTCGGTGGGGGTGAGTGTCGGGTTTTTATGCACACCCCTAATTGTGTATGTGTTACGACCCTTACCCTTGGACCGTGTCACCGGAGGAGCGATGGTGGCGGAGGGATGCGCAGCATCGATCGACGGAAGCCGTGCGGGTTTCGGCTAGGGCAACTCACGGGTTTTCCCGTGGGTTAGAGAGAGAGAGGGGAGAGGAGAAAAAAGAGAGAGAGAGACTTGATTTCTATTTCTTCTTGCTTCAAATTGTTCCAAACAAACACATAAGTAGGTTCCAAAAAGTGTCGTCCATTTAGGCTTACGATAATGGGTCAAAATATGCTAAAAGTAAATATGCAGAAATTGGAGATAAAACGGCGTGAACACGCCACATAACATCACCGCCGCCGTTCGAAGATAACTTGTCCTCAAGCTGGATCAAAAGGCATTGGGGTCACTGCTTCTCGCGCCATGTCATTCTGGGGTGGGTCATCGACTTCCTGCCAAAGTAGGCGTTTGCATCTGTGTCCCGGCGTGAAAGGATCATCACAATTGTAGCATAGGCCCCTCTCGCGTCGATCGGCCATCTCGGTGTGGGACAAACGGCGGTGAACAGTAGGCCGCGGAGGAGCGTCCTGAAATGGAGCCGTGTCAGGCAAGCTGGCAAAAGAGTAAGCTCCCGGAGAGCCCCGACGTCCCAACGGCGGATGGTCTAAAAGCAGACATTGTTCACAAACTCTGGCGAGGCTCATAGCCGTGTTGAGATTAGGTGGCAGGAGGAATTCCACATCCCAACGTAAGCGCTCGTGGAGGCCGGCGGTGAAGAGTGAAATCTATTGCTCCGGTAAGACGGCTGTCGCCCGAGATAGAAGAATCTGAAATTTTTCCAGGTAGGTGTCGATGGAACCGTCCTGTGTGAGGTTCCCAAGATCGCCGAGTTGGTTGCCTTATAGGGCCGGGCCGAACCGAAGGGTGCAAGCGATGCTGAAATCTGCCCAGGAAATGTTGGGATGTTCCCGCAGAAGTTGAGTGAACCATAATTGTGCTGGGCCGAGTAAATGGAAGGAAGCGATGCCGACACGTTCTTCATCCGGTGTGCGGTGGGTTGCGAAGAAAATGTCGCAACGCATAAGCCACGAAAGAGGGTCTTCACGGCCCTCGTAGATGGAAAAGTCCATCCGGATAGTACGTGTGTAGGTGAGGTAGTCCGCGCCTGGAGGGGCGGCGGAGTCCACCCGGCTTGCCGAAGGGTGGTCATCCATAGGCAGAGACGAATGACACGACATGCCTTGTAGGGCATCCAAACGGGCGTTGAGGGCGTCCATCTTGGCGTTCTGAGTCGCGAACATAGATTGGAAAAGAGCCATGAGCTCGGCGAGGGAGGGAGGATCATCTGCCATCGGAGAGAGAGCAATACGTTTGGCCGGTGGCGTTGGAAGGAGGTCGACAGAAGAAAAAGGTGGCGGATCTGTGGGAAGGAGGCTGGAAGACCGGGCGACAACCGCTAGAGTGGCCGGAGCGAGGTCGCCGGAGCTGGACGAAGGGCCGGTAAGCAGGTTAGGCTGGCCGTGGGTTGCCGATGGGCTGGAGGAAAGTTCCCGTGAGCAAGAGGAAGGACCGGCAGGATCGGCAGACTGTGCGACAGATTCGCACGATTGCGGGTGCTGCAGAGCGGAGGAGAGAGCCTCTGATACCAAGTTGTTACGGCCTTTACCCTTGGTCCGTGTCACCAGAGGAGGAGCGATGGTGGCGGAGGGATGCACAGCGTCGATCGGGAGTTATGCGGTCGGCGGAAGCCGTGCGGGTTTCGGCTAGGGCAACTCACGGGTTTTCCCATGGGTTAGAGAGAGAAGGGAGAGGAGAAATAAGAGAGAGAGAGAGATTTGATTTTTATTTCTTCTTGCTTCAAATTGTTCCAAACAAACACATAAGTAGGTTCCAAAAAGTGCCCCCCATTTAGGCTTACGACAGTGAGTCAAAATATGCTAAAAGTAAATACGCAGAAATTGAAGATAAAACGGCGCGAACACGCCACATAACAGTATGTGGGATGTCGAGCGACATTCAAGTACTGCTGCAGTTGTACACTGCCCACAAGAGATGACGAGAGGTGGTGGTGCTGTCGTGTGGCCCTTGCACTTCAGTGTACAAGAAAATGATGGATTGCACACTAGTTGAAAATGAGGTACAACCTTGCCCCAATCACTTTTGGGGGTGGGGGAGTGGTAGTTTGTCTTAATGATCTCATGCCTTGTGATAGTTACAAAAGATTTCACCAAGATTCTGTATATCTATCATAATACCTCCTCATATAGGAATGGAAACTCCTAATAACTAAGAGAACTAAAAATTAATTACAATAATAATAAAAAGCTGAGTAAAGGACACCCCTCTAATTAATCTCTTGGCGTGAGGAGGTTATCTGAGGAGCAGTGTTATCTGTGAACGGAGGATTATATTTGTATCAATTTTTCGACATATATTTACACCATATATTTTTCCATCAAATTTGATCATTGATGGAATATTCATAACATGAACTATATCAATTTGTGGATCTTAAATTTTAGATCAATATAAATAATCATGATTTTATAGCTGAGGTAAGAACTTCAAAGCTAATGCGTTGGGTCAGAATTTTTTTCTACAAAAAAGAGTAGAATCTTATATACATACATCTTTATTATATAATACAATAGGCATATCTCAAGTCACACCATGAAAAGCATCTGGACCGTCCGATCTCCTAGAAATAAATTCTGGCCATTGGATTCAAACATGCTGGCCTGCAATTAAAAAAGTCTTCTACTGTTTTACTGTTCATGCAGCAAAAATTCCCGATGCCCCCGTTCCGCCTTCCGGTGCGTGGCCCGATTCATCTGTCGCCGGCGCCGGAGCCGCCGGCGGCCTGCCCGGCGGCCACCGGCGGGTTCGCCGGCCTCCGGCGAACCCGCCGGGGGTTGTCCCGCGGCGAGCGGGCAGGGCCACCGCCGGCGGTGGCCCTGCCCGTGAGACCCAGATCTGGGTCTCACGGGCAGGGCCACCGCCGGCGGTGGCCCTGCCCGCTCGCCGCGGGACAACCCCCGGCGGGTTCGCCGGATGCCGGCGAACCCGCCGGTGGCCGCCGGGCAGGCCGCCGGCTTCTACGCCGCCGGCGACAGATGAATCGGGCCACGGACGGGAAGGCGGAAGCGGGGGGGGGGGGGGATTTTGGATTTTCTTTATTTTTAATTTTATAAAAAGTAATAAGTTATTATTTAATGATTTATTAAATTATAAATTGATTTAAAATAATAATTATTTATTAAAAAATAATAAGTTATTATTTCGGAGACGGGCGAAGCCCGCCAGAGGGGACTGGCGCAGGCGAAGCGCCGGGGGGGCGGGCGAAGCGCGCCGGGGGCCGGCGAAGCGCGCCGGGGGCCGGCGAAGCGCGCCGGGGGCCGGGCGAAGCGCGCCGGGGGGCGGGCGAAGCCCGCCGGGCGCCGGGCAAAGCCCGCCAGGGGGTCAAGCGGGGGAAGCCCGCTTGATTGCGGGCGAAGCCCGCTTGATTGCGGGCGAATCCCGCTTGATTGCGGGCGAAGCCCGCTTGATTGCGGGCGAAGCCCGCTTGATTGCGGGCGAAGCCCGCTTGATTGCGGGCGAAGCCCGCTTGATTGCGGGCGAAGCCCGCTTGATTGCGGGCGAAGCCCGCTTGATTGCGGGCGAAGCCCGCTTGATTGCGGGCGAAGCCCGCAGCGACGCATCGAGAACTGGCGAACGCCCGGCGGGGGGCGGGCGAAGCCCGCCGGAAGGTCAAGCGGGCGAAGCCCGCTTGATTGCGGGCGAAGCCCGCAGCGACGCATCGAGAACGGGCGGAGCCCGTTCGAAGATGCTAGTACTTATATATATACATATATATATTTACATATATATATATATATATATATATATATATATATATATATATATATATATATATATATATATATATATATATATATATACACATACTGGCACCCGTCACGAGGTCCCTTGTTTGTAGTGTGTGATGAGGACAATATACCTGGTTGTGACTTGAGTGATGGTCGAGTCCTATTGCCACCACACACTTCTCCTATTGAGACCCTTTGCACGTCTGCTAGTATCTATAAACTATACATACATTTCTTACTGTAGATATGCATTAAAAATATCACAAGATCCTTTAGATCATGAAGATTAGAAATCAAAGGGCGCACATTCATAAAACTATGATTATTAAAATGCAAACTATGAATATAACTACCCCCCCACCCCCACCCACCACCACCACCACACACACACCCTGAAGGAACTTGTTGTAGTTTATCAATCCTCTTCAATTTTTTTAATAGTTCTTATTTATCTGTCCTACTGCATTGAAATGTTCTCTAAAACAGGGAGTTGATATGTTTGGAAACAATATTGGTTTTTTAAAATTCAAAGCAGAGGTATTTGACAAGCAAACAGGATTGAAGGTATGTTTACATTTTAGATTCAAATCTTCTTTAAAAGTATCACCTTTCAGGACTGTTTACCGAGACATCCCTTGTATGTCTTCAAAATTACAATTTGTGTCCATCTATTTTTTTTGAAATTACAAATATATCCCCCGTAAGCTTACATTTCATGACAAGCATAGAACTATGTAGAATGCCAATGGTCATACTCCTGATGAAGATCATGGGCAAGTGATTCAACCTCTTGCCCATGTATCATCAATAGTCAACCGTCCTCTCCAATAAACCAGGTAACAAACAGAGGTGCCATCTGATGTCATGTATACATCGTGCTCCATAATGTCAGCTATGCTCTCAGGTGTTGAAGTAGGTGTATTTGGATCCACGGGTAGCTAGAGTGGGCTGATGCTCGGTAATATGATCAGAGAATGGGCTTAGGTACTTACGAGGTTCATAATATGGAGTCAAATCCTCAATGTTGAATACAAGATGAATTCTCCTATAGAAATTATTCAATTCATCGGCATTCAACCCAATATTTCGTACTACTGTGTACAAGCCCATTTGTCTGCCATTTAATTTTTTTCACAGTTCTTAAAGGGAATGCCCAAGGCTCTAATTTTCACCATCACTTGCTCACCTTCTTTAAAGTTTTGCTCTCTCCTGTGAGTGTTTATATATGCTTTATTATTTTCATTGCTCATTGCAATGTTCCATCAGACTATTTCATGCAGTTCATGCAAATAATGTGCAAATGACATGACAAACTCGCTAGGTCGAGATGTAAATGAGAGTTATACAAGGTAGATAGGATTCCTAGTCCCGTAACCTAAGACAACATGAAATGAACTAAACCATGTGGACCGATTGATATACTTCCTAGACTGGAGGCTGCATGTCACAACACACATTTTCTCGAGATTTAAAGTATTATCAGAGTAAGGGAAAATACGCGTCGTGATGCCACGCCATGCAGGAGACAACTGCAGACGCTCAGACAAGGACAAACTTCTGATTCACTTTATAAGAGACATGCATTCTTATGGTTGAAAATGCTATTTGAGTTTAAAGTTCAAGACCGTGTCCTTTGGTTTAATGGATCAACTAGTGCACAAATGATAAAAATATAATTGCAGCGAAAAACCTCTATTTTACTACATTCATTTAGCCTTTGTGAACGTGAAAACCCAACAAATATGATAATGTGTGCAGTTTCTAAATTTAGTATAAGTAGTGTATATCCACTAAAAGAAGGTTGATATCAAGTTGAAAAGATGCTATAAGTATGAGTTAAAAATGCAGATTTATTTATGTATAAAATAACTTACATGCGTCCTATCATAAATATCCACAGAGGAAAATACTTCATTGAAAAAAATATCAGTAGTAGCAGAGACAACAAAACAACAGTCTAAAACACTAAAATCGTGCTATGAACGCCAACAAATTGACACGAACCCATAACACTTACAACAGAAGTCTCAACTTCTAATCACCAAGAAAGAAAAAGACACCAACCACTCCTCAGCTGGAAGGAGGGGAAAAATAGCCGCAAAAGATTGGTCCAACAACTCGGTTCAGCTCTACCTGCTACCTGCCCGAACCTGAGATATTCAAAAGAAAAAATGTCTCAGCAACAAAGAGCATAAAAGACGACTAAACACAAATCAAAGGTTTAGATAAGATAAGTGGGTTACCAACCCCACTGAAAAATTGTAAAATCACAGATGTCAATAACATAAGAGTAAGAGAAATGATTAGTTTGACACAAAGCGACCATATAAAGAGAAGACTTGCACCGAGTGCGGAAAGGACTCTTTGTGATGTCCTAATAATATATATATATATATATATATATATATATATATGTATATAATCATAGAAATATCATTGATTAACTTAAAGAATGAATCATCAGCGTCGAACATAAAACGGTACTGAGGCGGCGATTATCTTTCCAGCACAAACCATCAGACCAATACAACCAAAGAAACCGACACTGAGGTGGTGGTCCTTTATCCACTGTCAACCAAAAATACCAAATAATAAAGCCATCAGACATAATAATTCACAGCAGGGACTAAGGTGGTTGTCCTTTATCCCCTGCCAACCCAAGTCCAAAATCATAAAATCGCCAGACATAATGATTCACACGAACACTAAGGTGGTGTTCCTTTATCCACTGTCAACTCAAGTTTCAACAATAAATCCAAATACAATAATAAATGAGAATAAAAAAACTCAAGACTTAGCATCGGATTGTCACAGCGACGTAAGGAAAGAAAATTCAAAAATTTCCAAGGGTATACTCGACGAATCTACCGTTCACTCGACGAATTCAGCTAGATTACACGAGAACATACGAATCCACTGTTCACTCGACAAAATTCCACTTGACTTCACGAGTACACTCGACGAATTTTACTTGACCAACTCAGCTAATTACTCGGGAACACTCGACTAATTCGGATCGGCCTCATGAGTTCACTCGATGAATTTTACTAGACTTCACGAGTACACTCGACGAATCCACTGTTCACTCGACGAATTCTACTTGACTTCACGAGTTCACTCGACGAATTCTACTAAACTACACGAGAATACTCGACAAATACTACTTAGATTACATAAGAATACTCGACAAATTCTACTTAGATTACACGAGAATACTCGACGACTACTACTTAGATTACACGAGAATACTAGACGTATTCTACTTGACTTTTCGGGAACATTCGACGAATCTACATAGACCGAATTTTACAAATCTCCTAAATTAAATTTTCGAACACCAAGGGGACAAAACACGTTCCTCTTGGATCTCAACGGAAAAGAAAAGAAGGGAGAATAACAATAACAACAAAGCAAGAAGGGTAGACCGCCACTTGCCTTAATAGTCTAAATTTCTGGCTTCTTTAGCACACCACGCCACAGATCGGCTACAAGAAACCCCCAATGAGTAATTTTTGAAAGATTTGGGGCGAAAACGAAGGTTAGGGCTACTTGCTCCTACTCCAAAAATTCACGAAACCTGAAATACTCATCGTGCAAACGAAGGTCTCGGCGAGAGCAGTCCGAATCTTTACTCCGACGACGATTTCCTGCGCCCAAGATCCGACGGAGGCGGACGAAAGATTTCCGAAAAGACCGACTCCTCCTGTCGCGTGGTCGGGTTCGGTGGAAGAAGAAGAAGTTCCGTAAAAACCAAATTCTAAGGGTTCGACTTTTATAGGGGAGGAGATTTTAATAAAATAAATTAAAAATACTTTATTATTACCGTACATAATCGATGTTTACAAAAGAAATTGCCGACACATCAAACTCTTGAACTAATGTAACGCTCTTACACTATTATTATGCGACTAAATTAATTATCAAAAATTCAGGGGCGTTCCAGTCACCCCTCCTAAAAGAAGTTTTGCCCCGAAATTTCGAAAGCATCTCGAATCTCCGAGAAAAGAAAGACATCTAACTAGCTGGATAAAACTCTTATGCTCCATATTGATTTTGCATGACACTCCATACGAAAGATGTCTCCACAACTTCAAGACATAGACGACCACAACAAATTCCAAATCATGAGTAGGGTAATTTCTTTCATGTACCTTCAATTGTCTTGATTCATACACGATCACCTTTCCTTCTTGCATCAGAACGGAACCGAGAACAACTCGCGAAACGTCGACATAAGTGGCAAATTCCACTCCCTTAGTGGGCTACGCAAAAACTGGGGCAGAACACAACCTCTCCTTCAATTCCTGAAAAGATTCATCGCAATCGTCACTCCAAACAAAAGCTGCGCTTTTATGCATAAGTATGGTCAAGAGTGCAGGCAACACTGAAAATCCTTGCACAAATTTCCTATAATAGCCTGCCAAGCCTAAGAAACTCCTTATCTCCTTAGGTGTTGTAGGCCTCTTCCAATCCAAAATTGCACTTATCTTTGCTGGGTCTACTAAAATTCTATCTTTACTTACTACGTGACCCAGGAAAGACACTTATTTAGCCAAAACTCACATTTACTTAACTTCGCAAAAAACTTGTGCTCCTTCAGCGTGGAAAGCACCAAGCATAAATGCAAGACATGCTCCTCAACATTTCTAAAATATATTAGAACATCGTCTAAAAAGACAACAACAAAGTGGTTCAGAAAATCCTTGAATACTTTATTCATCATGTCTAAAATAGCAGATGGTGCATTTGTTAACTAAAAAGACATTACCAAGAACTCAAAATGCCCATACCGGGAACGAAAGCCAGTTCGCAAAACGTCCAACTCACGGATCCTCACCTGATGGTAGCCCGAACGCAGGTCAATCTTTGAGAACACGGTACTACCTCGCAACTGGTCAAACAAATCATCGATCTGAGGCAACCGATATCTGTTCTTGATAGTTACTTTATTCAGCTCTCTATAATCTTTGCACAACCTCATAAAACCATCCTTTTTAGTTACAAAGAGAACTGGAGAACCATAAGGCGAAGAACCGGTCCTAATAAAATCTCACTGTAAAAATTCATCCAATTGAGTTCGCAACTCTTCAAACTCACACGGAGCCATACGATAAGCTGCCCTTGCGATATGCCGAGTACCAGACTCAAGGTCTATAACAAACTCTACATCTCTCATATGAGGGAGAACAGAAGACTGACCGAAAAAAACGCCGGGAAACTCTCGCACTACAGAAATATCCTCGACATGCGGCGAATCGCGAGCAACTTCCAAAACGGAAACAAGGTAAGCACTACAACCAGTTTCTTGAAGGTTCCGAGCACGTACCGCAGATATGATTGAAGAGTCCTGGCGCAAAAAACCAAACACGCTCATGGGTTGGGCATTATCCAACCTAAAATCCAAATGCTTAACTTTGCATTAGATGACCGCATCATATTTAGACAACCAATGCATTCCCAAAATCACATCAAAGTATTCCAAATCTAGCACCTTCAGATCGGCATACGCTAAAAATCCACCTAAGAGAATAGGAAAATTCTGGATACCCTGATTAGATACCACCAAATCACTGGATGGAAACTTAACACGAAGTAGATCGCCAACTTGATCGGTAACCAAACGATGTCGGTCTACAAAATTCCTAGCCACGAAGAAATGAGTAGCACCTGAATCGAACAGAACGCGTGCCCAAAGATTCTTTACCTTAAACTCGCCTATAAAATCGTACACGTAACTAATATGACCGCCAATGAACCTACAACTACAAGCAAGCAACTAGGCCGGAATCAAACCTGAAAACACTTGGGATGAAGACTGAGCTTCTTCCTTGGTTACCATGTTAGTTTCCCCTTTCCCACGTCGAACTGCTGTAGTTGCGGCGGTGGCAGAGCTTGAAGTGGAATTGGCTGCATCGCGGGCTGGGACTGCGGACATCTAGACTTCATGTGTCCCATCTGTCCGCATTGGTAGCAGGTCTTGTCCTTTAACCAACAACGGACGACATCGTGCCTCTTCTGCTTACAAAAGGTGCAGGTAAGTTCTCCCTTGGGTGCACTCTGAATCGCAAGCACCCGAGGTTGCTTTTGAGCGTCCAATCTTTTGAAACACTTCTCGACAGGGTGACCCGGACGACCACAAAAACTGCATACTTCTCTGTCTCCTTTCTTTGGAGTGGTGCCCAAGAGCTTTCACTATCATCAACCTTTCTCTTTTCTCTCCTCAGCAACAAACCACGATTCTTGGTATTGTCGGTAGCCTCGACCCTCAACACGGCCTCCACCACTTCTGTAAAACTCTCAGATCGGTAAGCGCTAACTAACTGTTGGATGTCGCTTTGAAGACCACTCAAAAACACTTTACTCTACCTTCCTCAATGGCTACTAATTCTGGAGCAAACCTGCTCATCTTGTTGAACTCGATCTCATACCCACCAACCGTGAGCTGTCTTTGCTTCAAATGCAGAAAATTGTTCATCAACTTATCCCTCTCCATCGTCGGCAGGAACTTCTTCAATAACATCCTCTTAAACCTTTCTCACGAGCATCCATCTACAAGGTTTTCCTTTTCTCTGATCCACCAGCCTTTAGCGAGGTCCTTCAATTGATAAGCAACAACCATAACCTTCTGCTCCTTAGAAATTCCCAAATAGGAAATCATCTCTTCAATAACAACGATCCAGTCATCTAACGCCATGAAATCAGGCCTCCCATCATAGGCCAGGGGTCCTAAACGCTGGAAATGCAAGATGAAATTCATCTCAGGCGACAACAGAACAAGAGACACTAAGGGGGCTGGAGGGACAGGCACAGCCTGATCTACCACAGAGGGCTGCGCACCAGGCTGCTGCCCTAAGGTGGCAATCAACAACTCCTGCATCTGCGCTTGCATTGCAACCATCTGTCTTGACAAAGTCTCATTGCTCAGACACAACTCCTCTATCATCGCTTCACTATGCGCTCCCGAAGACTCACCCTGGACTGGGGCGCCGATCTTAGCGTATGACGTTTCAGGCCCATCTTCTACAAATACGAACGATCGTCTCATCAAGACTTAGCTCAACGCTAGAATTACTCAACTTAAAACAGACCGGAAATACACAAACATCTGCTCTTGCTACTACTGTCCTCTGAGATTTTCTATGAATGATGTTATGCTTTAATTTAGGATGACATGCCGGCATCCCTCGTCTCCTGTGCATGTAACATGAATACATGATCGCTTAAATTTTCTTTTCAAATCATGTGTACGAGTGTCATTATGTAGATCTTAACTTGACACACAGTGCTTATGCTATGTTATGTTATGCATGTCGTGCTATGCATTATATAAAGGCCTTAATGCATGTTATGAACGTCGTACACATGAAATATTATGCATTTCATACTACATAATATCACATGTAACAAAAAAAATAAAATATAATGAGCATTCAGGTGATGATTATTAAGTCGCCAATTTCAACTTAACAGTCACCTGTTGCTATGCCTATGAGAATCCATATATAAACACATATTATGCATCTCATATTACATAATATGCATTGTATATTATGTAATATACGATGAAATAAAATAACCAAAAACCTTAACTAAAAGGAAATGGCCGTTCAGCAAACCTGCCAAACAAACAAAACCAACCCCCCTCTGATATCAACTGTCATAACCCGCATTTTCTCGAGGTTTAAAGTATTATCATAGTAAGATAAAATACGTTTCGTGATGCCACGCCATGCATAGCACAATTGCAGACGCTTAGGCAAAGACAAACTTCTGATCAACTTTATAAAAGACATGCATTTTTAAGGTTGAAAATGCTATTTGAGTTTAAAGTTCAAGACCGTATCCATCGGTTTAATAGATCAACTAGTTCACAGATGATAAAAATATAATTGCAGCGAAAAACCTCTATTTTATTACATTCATTTATCCTATGTGAACGTGAAAACCCAACAAACATGATAATGTGTGCAGTTTTTAAATTTAGTGTAAGTAAAAAAAAAGTTTTATATCTATTAAAGTAGGTTGATATCAAGTTGAAAAGATGCTATAAATATGAGTTAAAAATGCTGATTTATTTATGTATGAAATAACTAACATGTATCCTATCATAAATATTCCAGTAGTAGAAGAGACAGCAGAACAACATTCTAAAATACAAGAAAACTGTGCTATGGGCGCCAACAAACAGACACGAACTCATAGCACTTACAACAAAAGTCTGAACTTCTAATCACCAAGAAATAAAAAGACACCAACCACTCCTCAGCTAGAAGAGGGAGGGGAAAAACAGTCGCAGAAGACTGGTCCAACAACTCGGTCAGCTCTACCTGTTACCTGCCCGAACCCGAGACATTAAAAAGAAAAGAATGTCTCAGCAACAAAGAGCGCAAAAGATGACTCAGCACAAATCAAAGGTTTAGATAAGTGAGTTACCAACCCTACTGAAAAACTGCAAAATCACAGAAGTCAATGCATAAAAGTAAGAAAAATGATTAGCTTGGCACAAAACGACCATATAAAGAGAAGACTTACACTGAGTGCGGAAAGAACTATTAGTGATGTCCTAATCATAAATATATATATATATATATATATATATATATATATATATATATATATATATATATATAATCATAGAAATATCATTGATTAGCTTAAAGAGTGAATCATCAGCGCCAGACATAAAACAGTACTGAGACGGCGGCTATCTTTCCAGCACAAACCATCAGACCAACACAACCAAAGAAACCGACCCTGAGATGGTGGTTCTTTATCCACTGCTAACCAAAAATACCAAATAATAAAGCCATCGAGTATAATAATTCACAGCAGACACTAAGGTGGTGGTCCTTTATCCACTACCAACCCAAGTACAAAATGATAAAGTCGCCAGGCGTGATGTTTCCTTAGTTCTCAAGGCGCGCGCCTAAGCCCACCTAAGGGCTGGGCGCAGCCCGCCGCACTTCAGCACGGTTGAGGCGAGCGATGTGCCCCCGACGCGCCCAGGCGCACGCCTTAGAGGCTCCCAGACTCACCAAAGGTGCGCCTGGGCCTTTCATGGTGTGTTTTTTAAAAATTTTTTGCGATGAGCAAAAACATGATCTTAGACGCACCCGAGGCACCCCTCAGCGCAATTGGACGCCCAATTCGCTGAAATTGGGCGAATTGGGCGCCCAATTCGCTGAAATTGGGCGAATTGGGCGCCCAATTCGCTGAATTGAGCGAATTCGCTCAATTTCAACGAATTGGGCGCCCAATTTCAGCGAATTGGGCGCCCAATTCGCCCAATTTTAGCGAATTGGACGCCCAATTCGCTCAAATTCTTTTCCCCCCATTTTTGCGCCTCACGTGCCTCAGGCGCGCGCCTGCGCCTTGCGCCTGGACTCCAGGGGCCCTTGCTCCTCGGTGCTCCTTGCGACTTTGATAACTTAGCATTATTCACACAGACACTAAGGTGGTGATCCTTTATCCACTGCCAACCCAAGTTCTAACAATAAATCCAAATACATTAATAAATGAGAATAAAAGACCCAAGACTTAGCATCAGATTATCATAACGACACAAAGAAAGAAAATCCAGAAATTTCTAAGGGTATACTCGGCGAATCTACTGTTCACTCGACGAATTCGGCTAGACTACACGAGAACACTCGACGAATCCACTGTTCACTCGACGAAATTCTACTTGAATTCACAAGTACACTCGACGAATTCTACTTGACCAACTCAGCTAATTACTCAGGAACTCTTGACAAATTCGGCTCGGCCTCACGAGTTCACTCGATGAATTTTACTAGACTTCACGAGTACACTCGACGAATCCACTGTTCACTCGACGAATTCTACTTGACTTCACGAGTTCACTCGACGAATTCTACTAAACTACACGAGAATATTCGACGAATACTACTTATATTACACGAGAATAGTCGACGAATTCTACTTAGATTACACGAGAATACTCGACGAATAATACTTAGATTACACGAGAATACTCGACGAATTCTACTTGACTTCTCGGGAACATTCGACGAATCTACATAGGCCGAATTTTACAAATCTTCTAAATCAAAATTTCGAACACCAAGGGGACAAAACACGTTCCTCTTGGATCTCAACGAAAAAGAAGAGAAGGGAGAAGAACAATAACAACAAAGCAAGAAGGGTAGACCGCCACTTGCCTCAATACTCTAAATTTCTGGCTTCCTTGGCACACCACGCCACGGATTGGCGACAAGAAACCCCCAACGATTAATTTCTGAAAGATTTTGGGCGAAAACGAAGGTTGGGGCTACTTGCTCCTACTCCAAAAATCCACGAAACTTGAAAAACTCACCGCGCACACGAAGGTCTCGGCGATAGCAGTCCAAATCTCTACTTCGACGACGATTTCCTGCACCCAAGCTTCGACGGTGGCGGACGAAAGATTTTCGAGAAGACCGACTCTTGTTGCGTGGTCGATTTCGGCGGAAGAAGAAGACGTTCCGTAAAGACCTAATTCTAAGGGTTCGATTTTTATGGGGGGGTGGGTTGATTTTAATAAAATAAATTAAAAATTTTTTATTATTACCTTACATAATCGATGTTTACAAAAGAAATTGTTGACGCATCGAACTCTTGAACTAATGTAACGCCCTTACGCTATTATTATGCGACTAAATTAATTATCAAAAATTCTGGGGCGTTACACTGCATTGGGAAAATCGAAAGCACGTGTTGGTCAAAAATTTGGCGGCATTGTGGGGCTCCAGACAAGAGAAGGGGCGCAAGGTTCGAAGCACTAAAACAAGAAAAGGGGGCGCAAGGTTTGAAGCACTAAAACAAGAAAAGGGGGCATAGGGATCGAAGTGTTGATCTACGTCAAGAAGACTCGTCTTCCCCCAGGAGAAGTGGGATCAACGGGATTGTCAGAGGAAGGTCAACGCCGAGGGTGCTAGAAGAGATGAGCGAGCTACTCCAGCGCCAACAATGGGAACTGACCAAAACTGAGGAATGAGATTCTCCTTGCTAGAAAGAGGATGCAAAATGTCGACGTGGGGCCGAGGCATAAGCGGACGACAACAACTAGAGGGCAATTAACTCATGCTTGGTTCGCACAGATTGGAGCAGTGGACTCGTTGTGCGGTGGGAAGGGGGTCCATGACCGGAGGGGCTCGTTGTGCTGTGGGAAGGATGTCCATGACCGGAGGGGGTCGAGAGCGGTTGCTGGACGAAATTATGCTCTGGATGCTGAAAAAGGTATCGTTGCGAAAAGACAATGTCGTCAGACGCAGCCATCATGGATTTCCATTGGCTCGGAACTAAAACTGCAGAAGGGTAGCTTGGATCTAAGGAGGAAAGCTCTGATACCAAGGCTTCGTTTGGCGCGATGGTTGCGGTCGTGAACGCCAGACCTCACCTAAACAAATTTATGCATTTTATGCTCAAAAATTGTTTATTTTCTTGGTAGAGGTAATAACCTTTGTTTTGCCAAACATGCATTCTATGATAATGACGTTTTTGACCAAACTTACCGGAGCAAAGTAAGTCGTGCCGAACGAAGCCCAAATTTGTGATGAGCCTAATTTCTGATCTCATCGGAGGTGGCTGTGGAGACGGAGATACAAGGGGAGCCAAGTTCAACTCGCGGAGAATGCGAGAGAAGAGAAAAATGGGAGTTTTGCTCAACCCTAACCCTAGAAATTTTATGAAGAGTAGAGAACTAGAGAGAGAAAGGGAACATAACTTATGGAGGGATAGAGAAGACTTGGATTAATTCTTTCATAATGATTTATGACCTAGTGAGTCTCTTAAATAGAGATCACGTAACTCCGAAAATTACCAAGATACCATACATGAAATGAAAGACACAAAACGTCATAATAACTCTAAATAACAACTCTTAATAATGACACCACTAATATGAGACCTAATAATACATTTAGGCTCAGACAGACTCGACTCATACAACTCGTATTCGATACATAAAGACTCGTAATAAAAATATGCTTAAAAGAACTGCTAATAGATAATTGACGATGTGGACCCTACAAAGTACTCCACTCTTGTTGTTTTGCAACTTGATATCTCAGTGCTTCGTTGCAAACTTTAATTGAACTCCTAGGTCTCCCCACGGAAGCCCCAGTCCATAGCTCATGGTTGTTGTTAGAGCACCATGACATCCTTCCTTGATTGCTCATGCAGCATCCTTGTTGCCCAGGTGCTACTTATATATAGGGTGAGTTTATTCTATTGGAAGTAACAATTATCTGATTCTCTTCTAAAATGGCCAACGGTGATAGGTGGAAGTAGCGGTCATGCCATTTTAGAATAGATCTTGTTGAGTTGGCGGAATTAGAGACAATTCACAAACCAAAAACATTAAGGTGGATCATCACTATATTTGTGAGAAGTTCCCTAAAGAAAACCATATGGACAGTTCGTGAGAACTAATAATCAGCTAGCTAACATATTCTCAAAATCTTTATTTGGAAGCAAAATTGCATCAATACAAACAAGCTAGGCAACTCAGATGAGTTATCTCCTATCCTTTCTTCCATTTATAGATGAGTCATTTTTTCTTTCTGATGTACTGAATAATACGCTTCTCTCTTTCTCTGTAACACTTAGTAGCACCAGATCTTTAGGTCTGTAGGCTCATATGACCACTATTTCACTTGGTCATCATTGCTCTTCTTTTATCTGGTTGTCACGCTTCAATTATCTGCCTTGATTTTGAATTCTTACCTTTGTTTTCGTTGTTCGTGAAAGTAACCATTTTGTAGCAGTATATTAGGATTATTTTTCTATCATTCAGGTACCAGGAATTGTGTTTGCAAGGGGACCATCTGTTGCTGTACTGATCCTTCTTGAGTCTAAAGGGGTGACTTATGTTGTGCTTACAGAACAGGTGACATACTTGGAAATTATGTCAAGTGCAATTATGTTGTTTTCTATTGAACAATCTGGCATATTTTAATTGTCAAAGCTTCTGCCCTGGCCACGCGTGATTTTACTGGCGATACTAGGATTATCTTTTTCTTATAAAATTGTCATGTTTATCTTCCTATATTCTAGCAAACCTTGTCATATGCATTGATTATGTTAAATATAACTGGGACTTCTCTTTTCTAAAATGCATCAAGGTTAGGGTTCCTGTTGGGAAGTTAATTTTGGAAATACCAGCAGGCATGGTGGATGATGGAGGTGATGTTATTGGTACTGCAGTTCGTGAGGTAATCTGTTCTGTTTCCAACTCTTTGCCCATGTTGTGCAATTATTTTATGGTTACCTCCTGTTTCATCTTTAATTGGCACCACTTCTCATGGTTACCAGGCATGTATGCCATTGGGTTGGAAACGCCGAGTCAAATAATTTTTCAATACAAATAATTAAGCTCATGAGTGAGGGTTAGACAATCAGTATTTCTCTGTCAACTTATTTTTTCACATATTTGATATTGAGCCCGAATCAATACTCTCACATGTCCTAGTAGTTAATAGCCCCCCTTCACACGATATCTCTTCATATTAGCTATCATATCTTCACAAGTGGAGGCATTTCAACATAAATATTATCCACAAAGAGACCATTTAATCATGTAGAGTCATCCTGGGAGTCACCTGCTCTTGAATTTTGCTCAACCATGTTTGAAAGTGTCAAACTCTATGAGATCTACAAACCACACAAACATGCTCGATACCAGTTATATTATCAGCCCTGATGCCCTCATTAAGAATTATGAACTGAAGGGGACTGATCTTGTTGGGCCAAATACATGGGAAGTCGTACTCATTTTCAACTCCAAAGCTTAAACTTATCAACGAGGGCCAATTAATTATTATTTATATAGAACTATGTATAAGCCCAATGTAAATACTCACTTTCTTGGCTCATTAGGAGATCCCTCGTATGTGTAGATTAGTCCCATACCTTGGTTTGGAGTTAAGTAATGTTATAAGTTGTTCTAAAATGGCTACAATCCATTGATATTTACTGCCCAAATAATTTATTTGCAGTCCAATATGCTTATCCGCACCTCAAAATTCGTTCATTAAAAGTAGTATGGAAAATACATAATCAATAAAATTAAATATATATTTTCAAATAGCTAAACATTTTACAAGCAACAATTTGAAAGTACAACCAATCACATTTTCGTTACTAAATAACTCAGTAGCTATTCTAGCTCACTTTGAGTGAAATTCATCAAAGGCAAGGATAACTTTTGCATCTTTTTTAAGATAAAAACATGGTCAAGAATTCGCAACACTAACAATTGATTTTTGTGAGAACTCATGTCTTCTACTCTTGCAGGAGGAGAAATTTGTTACAGACACATCTTGGAGGCAAATGTACCATCCTCGCGTGCGCTCTCCTGTATCTGCTATTTTCTGAGCAATGTTATTATCTTGGTGGCTACGTATTTCCATCCTTTTTAAGTTAATATTTTTATTTGCCCTCCTGTCTAAGCCAGGTGGGTGCTGCTAAATTATGAGACTATATGAGTGTGTTGAGTGGGTGTGATGAAGGCATGCTAAAAGTAATCTCCTTTTCCTCCTTATCCTCTCTTTCTCTTTGTCTGTCTTTTTGTCTAACCCTCTTTTCTCTCTCACTCTCGGCGCTGCCCTAGGTGGAAGCGCGATCCGACGCTCCTCTCTTCCTCCTCACTCTCTTCGGCAACCATTGAGCGACAAGGTAACAGGAAGGGAAGTTCGGTCCTCCGGGAAGACTTCTCCCTCGATCACTGAGCCACACGATCCACCCACATGACAAGTAACAGTTTGGTATCAGAGCCGGGAGACGATTTTGTTGCAGACGCCTTCCCTCCGCTTGCACACATCTCTCAATCTGATATCCTCTCGCTACCAGCGGTCCTCCTTCCCAACCCAGCCATTCTTTTTCTGCCAACCAGTTCCACCATGTTAGATACCGATCTGGTCGCACAGTTCATGGAGTGGTTCAAGCGCATGGAATCCCGTATCGAGGCTCACATTGACCACCGCCTCACGTAATTTTAGCCCCGCCTCGATGAATCTCCTAGATATCAATGCCAAACCGCCGCTCCCACCGTCGGAATATCCGCAAACACCCTCTCCTTCCACCCGACATTTCCTCACAAGGAGGCCGCCTCACCGTATCGCCCAGAATGTAGTACCATGCCTCGATTCTTCAAAATGGATTTGCCGGTCTTTGACGGGCGCGACAATCCCCTCGCATGGTTAAATCGTTGCGAGTTGTTCTTTGCAAACCAACGAACCCTGCCGGAGGACCAACTTGGAATATGATGTTGTGCTCGAAACTCCCCTCGTCGGGGGATGCACGAAATTCGTTAATCGTTGCGTGCGGGAAAATCCTCAAGTCAACGGTTTGCTCCGAACAATAAGTTTAATATTTACACAAGTTTATTCACAGATAATAACTTATGAGATAACGACAATTTGGAAGTAATAAGAACGTCCTAGACAAGCTCTTAGACAATTAATGAAATTGCATGCGGCTATTGCTAAAGAAATCTGGGCGTGAGAAGAGGCGGATTACTGGAAATATGCAAAGCTACAGTTGGAGTGATCTTTCTGAATCCCAAAACATAGAGGAGTTCGCCTTCAGAAATGACGAAAATGGATCGCCGTTGTCGACACTGTTTTTGATAGCCTGCCGACCACCGATTTGTTGGAAGAGAAGAATCGAGGTCGACAACGAATGGAGGAGCATGCGTCATCGAGGGCTGACGCTATCCTTCAAAAGGTTGTTGGCCTCCCAAAGAATGAAGGTAGGCGTCGCCGGTGTTGGGCGGGGTGTCAGGACTCTTCGCCGTTCTGAACCAGGGCGGATGTGATGTTCGAAAATAGATGGGGGAGAGCTTTTTCGACAGGGTGGTAACCGGGTATACAAAAAACGAATTTGGAGGTTCGTTCCCTGTCAATTCCAGTCCTCCCCTTTTGCATGGCCTTGGTTCTTTAAATATTGTTGCTTGCCAAATATTGCTAAATATTTTAATTCCAAATTTTTTGGGTACCATTGATTGGGCATATAATACTAAATCCCTTCTTTTGAAAGATTTCCTCTTTAGCCGCATGCATTGCTAATTGTTTAGAGCTTACCTATTTCGTCCTAAGTAATTTAAAACTGCCGAAATATTTATTCAGTGTCTCGTCGTGTGGTCAAATCGACCAGTTGAACCAAAATAACAACTAATGCACAAAAGTAATACATAAAAATAAATAATAAAATAAACACATAGTATCATGCATCTTCAGATTGGCGACGGAGGATGCATCAATTTCCTCGAGGTTAAGAGAACTCGACATAAAAAAGGACTCAGATAGACTGGAAATGGAGATATCTGGGCGACGACGCTATAGCTCATCAAAGCTAATCTAGAAGCTATCTATAATGTCTCGACCTCGCCATTAAACCAAGTAGCGCTGATATGTTCTGTGGCGTAACTCTCGTACGTCAAGAATCTGATCAATATCCTCTGTGGTGGGCGTCAGTATTGGTGCCAAATCTGACGGTATCTCTGGAGCTGCAATAGGTGGACTGGGTATGGAACTAGGTGGCTCCCCATAAAATGGCGATAGATCAGCCATGTTGAATATCGGTGAAATACCGAACCCAACAAGAAAATCTAGGAGGTACACATTCTCACCTATGCGTTTCTGGACTTGAAAAAGACCAAATTTCCTCTGCTGCAGCTTATGATATTTACTTGGTGTAAATTGTTGCTTTCTGAAATAAACAAACACCAAATCTCCTTCTGAAAAATATAACTCCCGGAGATGACGATCGGCTATGGACTTGTATTTTTAATAAGTTGCTTACAATGTTTTAGCAATATTTTTATGCATTTCTTTTAAATTATCTATATGAGCTTGCACATTTGAGGAAATACATTCATGCGAAGGAAGCGCGTGACAGTCAAGCAGGTGAGGTATAGAAAACCCGTAGACAATCTCGAAAGGAGATTTATTAGTGGAGCGATTAGTAGAATTATTAAATGTGAATTCATTTTGGAAATATAAGATCTCATTGTTTCAGATTTTCCCCAATTAATCAGCTATGAATATCCCCAAGCTCCTATTAACGACCTCAATCTGCCCATTGGCTTGTGGGTGATATGCACTGTTAAATTCGAGTTTCGTTCCCAATCGACCCCATAATTTTTTTTCAAAAATACTCCATAAAACAAGTATCTCTATCAGAGGTGACCGATTTAGGAAATACCGTGTAGCCTGATGATTCCATAAAGAAAAGTTCAGCAACATGTGCGACACTAGAGGTTTTTCTACACGGGATAAAATGCGCCATTTTTAAAAAACGATCCACAATTACAAAAAAAAAGTCGACTTTGCTCTGAGTGCGAGGTAGCCCTATCACGAAGTCCATCAAAATGTCATCCCACAAGCGCTTAGGTATCGGTACAGGGGTATATAATCCATTATTTTGTGCTTTCCCTTTATACAGTTGACAAGTCATGCAGTGCCTAATAAATTCGATGACATCATGCTTCATATTCGACCAATAATAACGAGCACTAGCGAGTTTTATTAATTTGGATTGGCCCCTACGTATCCTCCTAACCCAGATGAGTGGAGCTCCCTAAATAGTGTCTTTCAAAGGGGTCCTTTGCAGATGTAAAGGTGGGTGTCCGTAAACAGATATCCCTCACTCACTATGTACTGTGTAGTAGGATCTGGCCCACTATGGACACAAGATCCAAATGTCACGAAAGAAAGCATCAGTGGTGTACACGTTATGTTGTGAGTCTAAGTTTGTAATGCAAGGCTGAAGGGTGACTAGTAAATGCGTCCGACGACTGAGGGCGTCAGCTACCGATTTGTGATCCCAGGTTTGTGCTTCAAATGAAAGGTGAATTCCTGAAGGTAGGTAGCCCGCTTGGCGTGCCGTCAGATCTTCCTTTGTGAATTCAGGTGCTTTAATGCTTTGTGATTCGTATTCAGCACAAACTCCCGTTGAATCAGGTAGTGTCTCCACTCTCCAGTGACGGAGAACTTGAACGATAATATACCACTCCATATCGTATGTGGAGTATTTAGATTTGGCCTCATTCAATTTCTCACTAAATAATGTAATAGGATGACTCTCCTGACTCAATACAACCCTAATACCTATAATAGACGCATTACGTCAATCTCAAAAATTTTTTCAAAATCGGGCAGTGCTAACACATGCACCAATGAGCCTCTCCTTAACTAATAAATATGCACACTCTTCTTCTTTAGTCCAAATAAATAATCCTTTTTTCAAATAATCAGTTACCGGCGCAATCGATATGCTAAAACTAACCCATGATATTCTCGAGCCTCAGTAATTGTCCTAGGGTTATGCCATGATTCTATTGACTTGACCTTCTCCCTATCAACTTTTACACCCTCATATGAAATAATATGTTCTAAGGTCATGCTGTCTGTCAGAAATGCGTGCTTCTTCAAATTCACATACAATTTATTATTACGCAGAATATTTAAAACTTGCTTAAGATGAATTAGGTGTTGATCATGATCAAGACTATAAATCAATATATCATCAAAGTATGTCATTACGCAAACTCCTATGAGTGTTCTAAGCACTTGATTCATCACTTGCATAAAGGTGCCGAGTGCATTGGAGAGCCAAAAAGGCATCACCAGCCACTCGTATAAACTCTCTTTAGTCTTAAATGCGGTCTTCCATTCATCCCCAGGTCAAATTCTAATCTGTTGGTATCCACTTTTCAAATCAATTTTCGAAAACACGCGGGATCCACCAAGCATTTCAAGCATGTCATCCAATCAGGGAATCAAAAAGCGATATTTGATAGTGATTTTGTTAATGGCTCCACTATCTACACACATATGCCAAGTCCTATCTTTTTTTGGAACTAGTAATGCAGGGACGACACACAAACTCTTACTCTCTCTAGCGCGACCCTTCAAAATCAACTTAGTCACCTACCTATGTAGCTCCTTATGCTCTTTTGGACTTATACGATAATGAGGTAAATGAGGTAAGCTTACTCTTGGAATGAGGTCAATGCAGTACTGTATATTTCTCATCGGGCGTAGCTGATTGGGCAACTCCTCCGATATAATCTCAAAGAACCCATCAATGAGAGGTCGCACTGTACTAGGGATGTCTAATGTGGTAGGGGTAGAATCGATGCTGAATAACATAAAGATGACATCACTATCCTTCATCTCCTCCTGAAATTGTGACCAAGTCAGTAACATGGTGGCGGAGGGGAAGGATATTGCGAAGATAATGGTAGGTGGGTGTGAAGGCTTCTTTGGGGCTCTAGGGACAAGACTATTCCTCTAGAGAAGAAGAACAATCTTGCTCCCATTGCGCTCGAAGGAGTGAGAGGTCTTTACACCGTCATGAATAATGTGTTTATCATACTGCCAAAATCGCCCTAATAGGATATGAAAAACCTCGATGGTAACAATGTGGCACCAGACTGCATCCTGATATGTACTACCTATGAAAAACTCGATGAGACATTTTTGGGTGATAGGAATAGTCGTGCTACTAGTGACCCATGACATACTATATGGTTTTCCTAATGGTTGCGTTTTCAACTTTAACTTATCAACCATGCGTTAAGAAGCAAAGTTCTTCATACTACCACTATTTATGATGATGGAACAATACTGTCCCTGGATATGGGCGCCTGGGCGGTCGTGCGAAAAATATTGTTTCTCAACAACTCATCCTCAATGGAGGCTTTAGGGGTCAGTAGGCTGTGGTGGATGACACACACTAGCTGCTCAGACTGCTCTCCCTCTACTTCGAACTCACTTTCTAACTCGTCCTTAGAGGTCGGGTTAGGCTGGGTGTCACTTAGGAAGTCCCTTTACTCAGGTTTTGATCCACTCTTAGAATCAATGATGGAAACGAAGTGGCGTGGAGGGCTCTCATAAGATTTTTGACTCGACTGCATACACTTAAAATATCTAAATGTCCCAGGATGAGGTCTAGTGCCTATAACCTCCTTGCCTCTAGAGGATGGGGCAGGAAGTGCTGGGCTACTCGTGGGTACTGCCGGTCGAGAGGGTCCGACAGTCTTATCACCAGGAATGAAAGTGTGAGTCAGTGGGGGCCTATCAGTAGACCTGCTCCGGATGTTCACTTTTGTGAGGACTATACTCTACGGGCGCGGCTCGAGATCTCTCCTAGGTTCTTATAAGCAAATAAATCTAATTGGTATCTATTGGAATACCGTAACACGTTCAAATAACGAGTGACGGTCATATCGTCGTCCTCTTGGTGGTCGAGGCGTGACTGGAGTAGTAGGAACTCGTTCGTGTACTCATCCACTGATAGTTTGTCTTGTCGTAAGTTGTGGAACCTACGATAGAGGTTTTGCAAATAATCAGGTGTGACGTATCTCTTACGCAATTTGGTTTTGAAATCGTTCCATGTAGTGATCAGAGGCATGCCTAAATTGAACCTAGATCGCTCTAACTATCCCCGCCAAACTAGAGCACCATTCTAAGCCAGGAAACGGTACATCTTATCGCACCATTCTAAACATCCCTCACGCTCTAATCGCCCTTCAAAGTCACCCACATCTAATTTGACTCCCATATTCCAACAGGATTTGTTTCGCAGTTCGGGTTTGAGTTCGGGTGGGCAAGTTCTAGAGGCTTAGGATTAGGGTCTACTTCGGCCATTGGGGCGGGTACTCGATTTATGTGCATGGTAACTCTGTTATTATTAACCGATGTGCGCAATTCGTTCATAACGTGCATGTCATTACTCATATTGGTGGTGAGATTGTCGATCGCTTTCGTCAAGTCGCTCATACGTTGGGGCAAGTCCCCTACGCTCGTCTCTAAGAGATCTACTCTCTTGTCCATTAAAAATAATTTGAGTTTAATTTTTTTTTTAAAATTTTAGTTGGGAATAGTTTAATTTTTTTTTGTTTTTTTTAAAATTTTGTTTAAATGAAGAGAGTACAAGAGTGAGAGAAAATCATTTTTTTATAAAAATTTTAAATTCACTCAAATAAAAATGATTTTATTATTTATTAATAATTTTTAATTAAATGTAAATTCAATTAATTTTTTTTTAAAAATAGATTAAAATAAGTCTTAAAATTTTTTTTTGAAAACCCGGATCGTTGACTCACGATAGGAGCAAATCAAACCTGCTCTGATACCAAACTGATGTAGGCCGAGAGTGCCCAAAATCGAATCTTGTGCGCGAAACTCCACTCCCCGGGGAATGCCCGAAATTCGTTAATCGTTCCGCGTGGGAAAATCCTGAAGTCATAACAGTTCTCTCCGAACAATAAGTTTACTATTTCCACTAGTTTATTTGCAGATAATAACTTATGAGATAGCAACAATGTGGAAGTAATAAGAGCATCCTAGGCAAGGTCTTAGACAATTAATTGAAATTGCATGCGGCTATTACTAAAGAAATCGGGGCGTGAGAAGAGGCGGATTACCAGAAATATGCAAAGCTATAATTGGATCGCTATTATAGGCCACCGGCCATTGATTCTCTGGAAGAGAAGAGTTGAGGTCGACAGCAAACGACAAAGGAGCAGGCGTCATCAAGGGCTGGCGCTATCCTCCGGAAGGTTGTCGGCCTCCTAGAGAACGAAGGTAGGCGTCGCTGGCGCTGGACGAGTTGTCAGGACTGTTCGCCATTCTGAACTAGGCAGATGTGATGTTCGACAACAGACAGGAGAGGGCTTCTACTATAGGGTGGTAACCAGGTATACAAAGAACAAATTTGGAGGTTCGTTCCCTGTCAATTCCGGTCTGCCCCTTTTGCATGGCCTTAGTTCTTTAAATATTGGTGCTTGCCAAATATTGCTAAATAGTTTAATTCCAAATTTATTTGATACCATTGATTGGACATATAATACTAGATCCTCTCTTTTGAAAGATTTCTTCTTTAGCCGCATGCATTCCTATTTGGTTAGAGCTTACCTATTTCGTCCTAACTAATTCAAAATTACTGAACCATTTATTCGGGGACTCGTCGGGTGGTCAAACTGACGAGCCGAACCAAAATAACAATTAGTGCACGAACGAAATACATAAAAATAGATAATATAATAAACACGTCACATGCTAGTATCATGCACATTCATATGGCGATGGCGGATGCATCATAAACGCCTCCTTCCATCTAATGGGACTATATCCCAGATTTGGTTTACTCAACTCCACCTCAAACGTCCTCAGCTCATCTGGACGGAATTCTCGACCGCCCGCACCCTCCGCTTTGGACCATCTCTCCACGACACCCCACCTGAAAATCTCATTGCGTTATAGCAGCCGGGACCGTTGGAGACTTACATGGCGCACTTATAAATTCTCCTGGCCCAGGCTCCCTCAGTGTGCCCAAAACAAGTGCTAATTTTTATAGCCGGTTTACACAAGCACTTGCTTGTGGACGTCACATTTCAAGTTCCTCCCGATCTTACCACCGTCATGAACGTAGCTCGTGCGTGCCGCTGAATTGGATGATCTCTACACCAATGGTTTATGCTTCAACTGTGACGAACTCTTCGTACCCGGACATCGTTGCAAGAGCCTCTTTTGGATCTAGATCGATGCGCCCTCAAACGAGGACAAGGATGAGCACGTCACAAGTATTCCTGAACTTCCCTTCATGCCATTGCAGGACCTCAGGAGGGACATACCATTCAAATGCGCATTATGTTGGCCGACCAACCCTTATTGGCCCTCATGGATTCAGGCAGCACCCCCAACTTTACTAGCAACATTGCTGCGCTACGCCTTCATCTTCAAATCGTTCCCCGCTCGTGTTTGCGCGTATCCGTGGCCAACGGCCAACACATGGATTGCCCGGGCGTGTCGCCGGGTGCCACTCATAGTAGAGTCCCACCAATTCCCGGTGGATCTCTTGGTGGTCGACCTCCAAGGCTTCAAGGTCGTTCTGGGAGTGCGATGGTTATGAATGCTGGGCCTACTTATGTGGGATTTTGACAGACTCCACATGCAGTGGCGCAGTGGCGCACAAGTGATTGAATGGCGTGAACAACCACCGCAAGGAGGCCCCTCCTCGTTTCTTAACCAGGAATCAGCTGGGCCACTTCCACCCGAGCCCGAGCAAGGGACACCCAACATCCAAGCACTCCTACAACATTTTTGGGACAACTGTTGGAGCCGACGGTTCACATATCCTTAGTTTGATAATATCAAATCCCATGTTGTATTTGATTTCATCTTGTGTTTGGTAGAGTGTGCAGGTTTACAGGTCCAAGAAATTCAAGGAGCCCTCCTCAGGAACCTAACGCCGAGCGGTAGTAGCTAACGCCGGGCGGTAGCCTGAATTAATTTGCTAAAGCGCTCGGGAACCTACCGCGCCGCGCTAGTCCTACCGCCCGAGCTAGCTCGAGGAATTAATCCAACCAGGCCCTCGGGAACCTACAACGCAGGCGCTAGCTTCATACCACGCCGCGCTAGCTCACTCAACACTCATTGAGACAGAGGTGTGAGAGCATTGAGACAGAGGCGTCGAGAGCGTCGAGACAGAACCTACCGCCGAGCGCTAGATTGGTACCGCGCCGTGGTAACACACTCAACGCTCGTTGAGACAAAGGCGTTGAGAGCGTTGAGACAGAGGCGTCGAGTGCGTCGAGACAGAACTACCGCTGGACGCTATCTACCTACCGCGCCGCGCTAGCATTGGAGAAAGGAAAATATTCGTTTTGAATATTTTTCCAAATTTGGAGAACAACTGTCAACATCAAGCCCGTGAACCTACCGCCGGACGCCAACCTTACCGCCGACAGTAGCCTATTTTCACAAAGACGTATATACAAGCGCCTCTTTTTCTATGTTCCTAACCTAAGATGAAAAGAGACAGAGATCTACGACTCCTAGGTTTCGGCCGCCTCTCTGTGGTCCGTTCCATCGTCTTCGTCGAAGGAGAAGAAAACCGCCTCCCTCCCATTCACCAACGAAGAACTCCGGCGTGCCAAGAACTACATTGACTACGAAGAGACGACCGATTGCAAGCACACGAAGATCTCACGCACCGACCGTGGATCGCTTGACGGAGAATTCGTCAAGAGGGAGATTTTAATCGCTTTAAATCCTTTAAACTTTTGTTGTATTCTTTCTCTTTCTCTATTTTGCTTGTGGTGAAGGAAATCGACCGGGGAAGGTCGTCAGAATCCGGGGAAGGATTCCGTGAGAAATCGTTCCCGGGAAGGGACGTCTAGATCGGGTGATCTAGCGAGGCTCTAAGACTCTTCCTTGCGTGGAGGTGAAGAGCCGGCTCGAAGATCTTTCTTGGAGGGAAAGGGAGAGAGCCAATCGGTCTGTGGAGCGGGTCGGTATAAAAAACCCAAAGTTGTTTTTACTCACCGCCTTCGATCTCCAACGTCACGAAGATCAAGTTTTGTAATCTTTAAAACAATTGTTGAATTTAGTTTTGGCAATAAAATTCATTTCCTGTTTCTTTACCTGTGTGTACTGCTGTGGTTGTTAGATTGTGCTGTTCTGAAGAGTGCATAGATTTCCAAAGGAGAATCTGTCCAGGAAAACGAGTTCAGAGACATATCGCCGCGCGCTAGCTACCTAGAGCCTCGCTGTAGCTTCCTGAACTAGTTCTCTGGGTTAGAAATATTTCAAATTTCTAATAAACGTCGTTAAAACCTTATTCACCCCCCTTTAAGGTTGACCATTAGATCCAACAACTTCTCCCCACCGACCGGACTTCCTCCGTTTCCGAGTCTTGATCACCAAATCTGCCTTCTTCCGGGTTCGGCACGGGTAGTGGTGCGCCCCTACCATTATCCCTTCCTCAAGAGGGATGAATTAGAGCATTAATGTGAATTTATGCTGCAACAAGGGCTCATACAACAAAGTGTATCACCTTTCTCATTACCTGTGCTTTTGATCCATAAGAAGGATGGTACATGACGATTCTATGTCGACTACCGGACTCTCAATGCCCAGAACGTTAATGATAAATTTCTTATTCCTGTAGTGGAGTAGCTCTTGGCCGAGCTACACGGGGCACAATTCTTTTCAAAGAGCCTCTCTCTGCAAAAGAACAAACCGAGAAACTCTGTCTAGAAGGATCATCGTTAAAAGGAGATTGTGCTAGATGCAATGATTATAAAAATGAGATTAAGGAGATGAATGAGACGTTTGACGAATTCGGGACTAAGTATGAAGCCCATATTGAATCGGTCGTCTCCACTCTTAAAAATAGCACAATCGCGTACATTAGTGCTAGACAGAATCTCAAAATAAAAAATAATGAATTAATTGCAAAGATCAACGTGCTTAAGGAAATTGTGCTTAAAAGCTCACAATACACAACTCACAAGTTTCAAGCAAAAATCGAAAGGATGTTGAGTATGAACAGTCATATAATAACTAAGTCAATCAACGGGAGTAGAGAACGTCAAGCGCGGGTAAATGAGATTCCAAAACAGAAGAACCATCCTCAGTTACAAACTCTAGTCACTCCAAAGTTTAGATCAAATGAACGCAAATTTTATCTTAACAATCACTACGCTATGAATCCTTACGTCATGAAACATAAACCTAACTCAGAGAACAATATTAACAAATCTAGACCTCCAACGCAATATTGTTCAACTGAAGTTCATCACATAAGGACTCGTAGAAATCTAAATGGGAATTTGCAACACAAACAGGAGTGTAAACCAAAATATGAATGAAGACCCATCATTTAGAATAGAGCACACATTCCACTCAAAAGGGTCCATTCATCATCACCTCCCCACGGTATATCACGCTGTGTTTGGGTACCCAAAGGAACCATCACCTCTGGATCCTTTTGGATACCTAAATCTCTTATCTATTAACACACACAATCTGCATGAAGCAAGTTCCAAAAGAACTACACGATATCTTACTTCACGATATGCCTAATAGAATGCCTTGTTTTTTTCTTCTTTTTCTTATTTTCGTAAATAGATGTATCGTAGTGCGTTATTTTTTTGTCTCTGTTTTATGTTTTGAACTAGCATGATAGATAGTCTCACGAGAATAAGAAGAACAATAATAGTCATGATAAGCAGGGGTGTTGACACAAATCCAATCAATAGAAATAAACTAATTCCATAACTGATATTAGTTAAACCTGCTCTATTACAAAATACAATATGTCTAAATAAAATGAAGAAAGCCACTCCTCTGAAGAAGTAGGAGAAATGTTGAACTTGCTCATTATCTTCTTGAGCATCTTCTTCATTCCCTTTACTTCCTTCGCCGTTTGTTTGATCTCCCGGCCCTTATCCTCCACCATACTGTAGATCTCCCTACTGGTTTCCCTGAGGGACCTGGTACGATGTAACGGAGGCTGTGGTGCAGGTGGCTGCGCCCGTGAGGAAGTAGGAATCTCACCTACTTTGTAGATCAGAGGGCATTTATCTGTAGGGTACGTCGATCAGTTGATGGCCGGGTACTTCTCCATCAGGACGCTCTGGATCACACTGCCCAAAGGCAGTGTGTTCACCCGCTGGCGGTCAGGGGATTTGAGGCGATAGATGTAGCGTATCATGGAGAGGATGAGATCCGATACACTGAAGACTTTCTCAGCCAGGATACAGTATGTCACCATTTACAATTGGGTCGTGATTTTCCTGGTGTCCCCGGCCTCGAACATGAGAGAGTGACGTAGGACATCCTGGATGATGCGGGCGTCGGGAGCGAGTGTATCCACCGAAGTGATGAGATCTGAACGCCCCTCCACACCGTGGAGAACCTCGTTTATATCTCTCCAGTTTCGGGTGGTTCTGAATGACTCCACGATGTCGAGGTATGGAGAGTTGGACGTCCAGACATATTTCCTCTCGAGATCCGAGTGGAGTATCGTCACTACTTCAGCCCCGATACAGGACTGCACACCACCCAGTTGCGTGTGAGCGGGATCTCTGATATTATTGTAGAACTCCCGAGTGAGGATCGAGCAGAATGGAGCACCAGAAGAGACCACAGAAAGCACGCCCGCATTCTCTAAGTATCCATAAATATGAGCATACCGATCATTGATATCGATGAACATGGGCACGCTCACTGTGGCCTCATCTATAGCAGGGAAGGTCGATGCAGGCACTCGAGAGCGTTTTGAGAAACTACAGCGAGGAGGTTGGAAGCTTGATGAAGCCATAACTTGAAATGAAAACACGAAATTCTTCAATCAAGAAAAAAGGGGGCAGAACAATCGACTTTTGGAAGGTACCGCGATGCGGTAATCTATTACCTCCGCGCAGTAACGTGACGGACTCCAACCCATCTTCCTCCGCCGGATTCTTCCCAAAACTCCTTTTTTTCACAATTTTTACTCAAAAACGGGTAGAGGAGATAAATCTAAGCTCATGCAAAGTAGATCGGTAAAAACAAACGAGATCCGTGGAGAAAAGTCACGAATCAAACATGAAAAATAGTTGAAATCTCCTCGGATTAGGATTCAAGTCCGGATCTCACAAAAACTCAAGCTTTAAGAAAATTTTTCCCTTAAAAACGTTCAATGAAGGAAGATCCAAGCTTAGACAAGGGAGATCCGTGAAAATGATCATGATTCGTGGAGGAAATTCGCATATCACACATGAAAATATTCGTGAAACCGCCACGGATTGCGTACAAAACGGCGTGAAATCAACTAGAAAATACAAAGAAATGATTAGGAAAGGAGACTACCTTCAGCTGTAGGCGGAAGCTCCAGAAAGACTATAGGCAGAACTAGATCTGAACTCTAGAGAGCAAGCGAGCGAAAGTGAGGAACTGGATCTGCACACGTGTTATATATATCCTGAAGCTACCGCGGAGCGGTAACTATACCGCCGGCGGTAGCACTCTTTTTCGTGCTACTTTCTGACTATCAACCCTAATATCTTCATTACTTTGATAATATAAACGTCAACACAAGACTCACTGTGGTGTGTCTCACAATAGCGGGGGCATAAGCGTGCCGTCATTAGGATCGCTAACCTATAATTCACGTCTTGTCCGTAACCGGGGATGAGTTCCAGTGGGTCCTTGTGTGACGCTGTGGGAAAAGAGTGTTAGGTTGAGCGGGTTCTTGTGTGGGCATATGAGATTGACACCCCACCCTATGATACTTGTGCAGCTCCTCATGCCTATCCGTCACTGAGTACGGGGCTAGAGTGATGACACATTACTTGAGTCAAATGTGTTTTGAGCATTCTCATGGGTTCTCCATCATAACACGAACGTTATTTCATGCCTCATAGTATTAAGTCTCATGAATAATACTCTATCGTGCGGTCCTATTTCTTTTGCATTTGTTTTCGTTTGTTTGCTTGATTTGTTATTTATCTCATGTATTTTTGTCAAATCTTTAAACAAAAAAAAAAATAAAAAAATAAAACCCAAAAATAAACAAAAAAAACTGTGGATTGATCATTCTTAGGACACACATGGTTAGAACTTAGAGCATAACACTTATGCACAATGTTTGAGTTAGGCTTGTTAATCCCTGTGAACATTGTCTACATTTGTCATGATGTGTTGAATCTATAAGTGTTTAACTACTGAGTGCGAGTAGATATGTTAGTGTTCGTCGAATATGTCTCTAGGTATGTGTGAGGATTTAGATAGCGGAATGACATCACACTATTCACACATCCCTAGACGGAGCACTCTTGTAGAAAGTATATGCTTACATGCTATAACTCGTGATATTGTGTCTACAACGTTAGAAATACCTTGAATAATCATTGTCACGATACATATGCGTTTCTATAAATGGTAGAACTTTGGGCAACATCTATAGTGGTCAAGTCCTGTGTATACAAGTTAAAGTGTATCTATCTATGTGTGTAGATTTCGATTAATTTGGAGACCTTACTATAAAATGTAAAATTGATAGCCCAACACGTCTAAATTAAAATGAATACTATCAAGTCTTGTGTCAAGGATACCCCCAAGCACTACTCACTTATCCTGATAAGTCTTTATGAACATTGCGAGGATGATCACCTTGGTCCAAAAAATCATTTCGATCTTTTGCACGGACAAGAACCGCAAGCTTAGTGCCCCTAGTTTTAGCCTCTGTATAACATGGATAGTAACGTGACGTGATTTTTCACTCTATTCCTCTCGCAATAGCATATTTAATTACTGAGATAAACATGTAATGAATGTTAATTCTACTTGATGTTTGTCTTCTGATGCTACACGTGCACACGTCATTGCCCTATCTAATGCTTCCATGCATAAGAATTGGACTGACGCAACACTATATATCTATAACACGTACGTTCTCGCACACGATTTCTATTCATGACTTGTATAATGTTCCTCTGCATTAATTCTATAACTCTTGTAGCATTGTACTCTACATCGTTATGTGCTTAGTCTACTTGTGTTGTCCAATCTTTTGTAACCATCAACGATTATTTAAAACTATTTCTATGTACTGCATTCATCTATGTGACCTCTATGTTTAATATTCTCTGATTTCATGCGTCGTCATCCCTATTGTTTTTCGCCTCTCGTTTCACTTTCTATAACATGCACTGTTTACTTTTTTTCTCATGCTCATTATATATTGCATTTCATTTCTCCTGTGCATGTGTATGTTTGTTTATGGTCTGACCCATCCCCTTTCGATAATATCAAAGGGGGAGAATTGATGGTTCATGAGTCATGTGTAAGTGTAGATCACATGTAGGGGGAGCTTAGCGCACTGTGTGCACGTAGATAGGGGGAGCATGTAGAACACATATATAGGGGGAGCGTGTGTGTAGGGGAGCTATATAGAACCTGAAACCTGAGCTTTCAACACTATCTTTTATATAAATACGTTGTATCATGCACTTCATTATTATATCTCATGAACGAGACTTGATATTATCAAAAGCGGGAGATAGTTGGAGCTGATGGTTCACATATCCTTAGTTTGATAGTATCAACTCCCATGTTGTATTTGATTACATCTTATGTTTGGTAGAGTGTGCATGTTTACAGGTCCAAGAAATTCAAGGAGCCCTCCTCAGGAACCTACCGCCGAGCGGTAGTAGCTAACGCCGGGCGGTAGCCTGAATTAATTTGCCAAGGCGCTCGGGAACCTACCGCGCCGCGCTAGTCCTACCGCCCGCGCTAGCTCGATGAATTAATCCAACCAGGCTCTCGGGAACCTACCGTGCAGGCGCTAGCTGTATACCGCGCCGCGCTAGGTCACTCGACACTCGTTGAGACAGAGGCGTTGAGAGCGTTGAGACAAAGGCGTCGAGACAGAAGCTACCACCGAGCGCTAGCTTGGTACCGCTCCGCGGTAACACACTCAACGCTCGTTGAGACAGAGGCGTTGAGAGCGTTAAGACAGGCGTCGAGTGCGTCGAGACAGAACTACCACCGAACGTTATCTACCTGCCGCGCCGCGCTAGCATTGCAAAAAGGAAAATAGTCGTTTTGAATATTTTTCCAAATTTGGAGGACAGCTGTCAACATCAAGCTCGTGAATCTACCGCCGGACGCTAGCGTTACCGCCGGCGGTAGCCTATTTTCACAAAGACGTATATAAAGGCGCCTCGTTTTCTGTGTTCCTAACCTAAGACAAAAAGAGATAGAGATCTACGACTCCTAGGGTCCATCCGCCTCTCTGTGGTCCGTTCCATCGTCTTCGTCGAAGGAGAAGAAAACCGCCTCCCTCCCGTTCGCCAACGAAGAACTCCGACGAGCCAAGAACTACATCAACTACGAAGAGACGACCAGTTGCAAGCACACAAAGATCTCAAGCACCGACCATGGATCGCTCGACGGAGGATTCGTCAAGAGAGAGATTTTAATTGCTTTAAATCCTTTAAACTTTTGTTGTATTCTTTCTCTCTCTCTATTTTACTTGTGGTGAAGGAAATCGACCGGGGAAGGTCGTCAGAATCCGGGGAAGGATTCCGTGAGAAATCGTCCCGGGGAAGGGACGTCTAGATCGGATGATCTAGAGGGGCTCTTAGACCCTTCTTTGCGTGGAGGTGAAGAGCCGGCTCAAAGACCTTTCTTGTAGGGAAAGGAAGAGAGCCAACCGGTCCGTGGAGCGGGTCGGTATAGAAAACCCAAAGTTGCTTTTATTCACCGCCTTCGATCTCCGGCGTCATGAAGATCAAGTTTTGTAATCTTTAAAAATAATTGTTGTTTTTAGTTTTGACAATGAAATTCATTTCCTGTTTCTTTACCCGTGTGTACTGCTGTGGTTGTTAGATTGTGCTGTTCTGAAGAGTGCATAGATCTCCAAAGGAGAATCTGCCCAGGAAACGAGTTCAGAGAAATACCGCCGCGCTAGCTACCGAGCGCCCCACGGTAGCTTCCTGAACTAGTTCTCTGGGTTAGAAATATTTCAAATTTCTAATAAACGCCGTTAAAACTTTATTCACCCCCCTCTAAGGTTGACCACTAGATCCAACCACAACTTCTCCCCACCGACCGGACTTCCTCCATTTCCGAGTCTCGATCACCAAATCTGCCTTCCTCCGGGTTTGACACGGGTAGAGGTGAGCCCCTACCATTATCCCTTCCTCAAGAGGGATGAAATAGAGCATTACTGTGAACTCATGCTGCAACAAGGGGGCTCATACAACAAAGTGTATCACCTTTCTCATCACCTGTGCTTTTGATCCATAAGAAGGATGGTACGTGATGATTCTATGTCAACTACCGCGCTCTCAATGCCCAGAACGTCAATGATAAATTTCTTATTCCTGTAGTGGAGTAGCTCTTGGACGATCTACACGGGGCACAATTCTTCTCAAAGTTGGATCTTTATTCCGGCTACAGTCAGGTCCGCATGACATCGCATGATGTGGAAATACCACATTTCACACCCATCACGGTCACTTCGAGTTCTTAGTGATGCCATTTGGCCTCACCAACAACCCTTCTACATTGCTGGCTCTAATGAATGACGTCTTTCAGCCCCTCCTCCGCAAGTATGTTTTGGTGTTTTTTGATGATATCCTGGTGTATAGCAAGTAATGGGACGATCATCTCATTCATCTACACGACGTTTTCAGCTTGATCTGCCAACATCGCTTATTTGGGTCGCATAGTTCTCTCTAGAGGTGTATCGGCTGACCCAGACAAGCTTAGCTCGGTGTTAGCATGGCCTCTCCCTCAAAAGCCAACGACACTTTGCGGATTCCTTGGGCTCATGGGTTATTACTGTCCTTTTATCCGCGACTATAACACCATTGCAGATTCGCTTGTCGCCCTCCTCCGCAAGCATGCTTTTCTTTGGATTGAAACAACCACCCAAGCTTTTCACGACCTCCAACGCACATTGACTTTGTCACCCGTTCTTCAGTTGCCCGACTTCACAGTGGAGTTCCAAGTCGAATGCGACGCATCCGGCAAAGGGTGCGGTGTGGTCTTGCGACAAGCGTGTCATCCTATTGCATATTTTAGCCACGCATGGCCAACTACCACCTCAAATTGCCGCCATATGAGCAGGAATTAATTGGCCTCGCCTAGGTTGTCCAACATTGGTGGCCGTATCTTTGGGGCCGATCCTTTTCATTTGGCCTGCCACAACAAAAGTGGGTGAGCATGCTCCTTGGATTTGATTTTCGAGTGGAATACCGTGATGGGTTCCTTAAACTGTGCGACTGACGTGATCTCCCGCCGCCATTAGGAATTGGAGAACACCATCTTCGTGGCCACCATTGCCACTACCCACATGTTGGAGGATATTCAGAGGGACATTCAATGCTCTGCTAGTCTAACTGAACTGCTCCACCTTATTGCCACCTGACTGCTGTCCGTTGATTGGAGCACACGTGATTGTGTTATTTATTAGAAGAACAAGATTTATTTGGACCACACCTCTCTGCCCATTCTTTCCATCTTGGCAGATATCCATGGTCGTGGGCATGAATGTATACATAAAACTCTACATGGAATTCAATCAGAATTTTATTATAAGGGCCTCCATTGTCAGGTACAAACATATATTGCTTTATGCCTAGTTTGTCAACAAAACAAATCAGACCATCTTCTGCCCGCTGGGCTGCTTCAACTGCTTCCGGTACCCACACAAATTTGGGCCGATGTGTCTGTGGACTTCGTGAAGGGGCTGCCATATCCAAGGTCAAGTCGATCCTCTTGGTGGTGGCAGATCGTTTCTTGAAAGGGGTATATTTCATTCCCCTGGCCCGATCTCTCATCGTGGAGTGAGTGGTCTAGTGTTTCTTTGCGGAGGTGTTCAGACTGCACGACCTACCGGAAAGCATCATATCAGACTGCGATAAAGTTTTTACAAGCCGATTTTGGAAGGAACTTTCACTCTTAGCGGCACCCGATTGGCTTTCTCCACCGCCTACTACCCACAATTAGACGACCAGACTGAAGTGGTTAACCGAACCTTTGAAATATATCTCTGCTATCTAACATGGGACAAGCTCAAAGATTGGGTGTTGCAGATTCCATGGGTTGAGTACTGTTACAATACCTCATATCATATAATGCTTCTGACCACGCCTTTCATGGAATCGACCTACAACATAGGCCACCGAGAACTGTCGTTTGTGGTGGGTGACTGGGTTTGATTCAAATGCTGCCCCCACCAACACTTCTCCGTGCAACCACCTAGTCTCTCCAACAAGTTGGGCCCCCTTTTCTATGGACCATTTCAGATTCCTTGGCGTATAGCTTAGTTATTAAAGGCGCAAGACACACCAAAGCGCAGAGGGGTCTTGGAGGCTTGGCTTAAGCCTCAAGGCGTAGGCGCGCGCCTGACGAAGGCAAGGTGCAACCACATACATTTTAAATAATCAGCATCAAACATTATTTCAGCTTCTCAATCAAATTATTCATACAGTCTACTATTTAATCATTTATTACTATTATTTATATCTCTTAAAAAATAGAATCAATGTGGTCATTTGCATCATATCTAAGTCTTAACACACAATTATCTTTCACAAATGATAAATCGACAAAAAATTATTGGGTTTATACATGTTTTTTTTCTTAATTTCTGACGAAAAAAATTTACAGCAAAAATCTCACTCAGACTCATCTTTTATATTCTAAAGGTGCAAATAAGGCGCACAGAGGCGCAAACCTCTGAGCCTGGTGCCTTAAGCGTGCCCGAGGCTCACCTTTAATAACATAGACGTATAGGCGAGCTCGCTTATCAACTGCAACTTCCATCCGACACTCACATACATGACGTTTTGCACGTCTCACAATTGAAGCTCTTCCTCAGTCAAGCTCCGCCAACTGATTCGGCCAACCTGCTTACCCAGCTTGAGGACAAGCTCTCCTTCGGCGGATAGGGAGATGTTACAGACACACATTTAGGGAAAACATTCCATCGTCACATGCGCTCGCCGATGGTCTAATTATCCTTTATTTTCTGAACAATGTTATTCTTGGTGGATACGTATTTTCATCTTTTTAAGTTAATGTTTTTATTTGTCTCTCTTGTCTAAGTCTAGGTGTGTTGGGTGCAAGGTTGTAGATGTCGAATATCGGGGACGCGTCAGTTTGGGTTTTTCATGTCGGCTTTAGTATGTTAGGGGATATATCGGGGATATTTCACATAACGGATTTTAATATTTAATTATTTATGTGTAATTATTTATAAATTTAATTTTTTTAAATATATATACATTAATATATTAATAATTTGATATTTATTGAACTCCTAAATTTATCAAACTAATATAAACATTTTGTGTTACACAAGTAATAACGGTATAACACGTGAAATAAAATAAGAGAAAGAAGAATGTCAAGAAGTTGTTGATGACAATGGAAGATAAGTAACCTTTAGTTCATAATTAAAAGATCATGCATAATTGAAGTCGGTGACGAACTTGATTAAGGAAGAAAATCAAAGGAAGGGGGAAAACAACCTAAACAATGAAACAATTTTGGTCTATTGTCTATTAGATCATAAACACTAATTAAAATGTCGGGATATATCGGCCGATATATCGACGAATATATCGGTCAATAGTAGACATATCAGATGATATATTTCAAAAAGATATTTTGCAAAAAAATATCAGAAATGTGTCGTTTGGTCCATGAAGGCTTTATGTCGGCCGACATGTTGACCATGTCGGAGGATATCCACAACAGTGGTTGGGTGTGTGTGATGAAGGCATGCAAATAGTAATCACCTTTTCCTCCTTATCCTCTCTCTCTTCCTCTGTCTCTCTCTCTAACCCTCTTCAGACTTTTCCTCTCTAACTCTCAGCATGCCCTAGGCTGAAGCTCGATCCGGCGCTCCTCTCTTCCCCCACTCCCTTCAACAACCATTGGGCGACAAGGTAACATGAAGGGATGCTCGGTCCTCCGGGAAGATTTCTCACTCAATCACTAAGCCACACGATCCACCCACACGACACGTAACAAAATCATGTTGAAGCATTTCAATGTTCCTTTTCAACATCATATGATACCAAAAAGGCTTGTAAGTTATAATATTACTGAGGAAACATGAAAGAAACCTCTTCCATACTGTATGATTAAAAATGAAGGAATAAGGGTATCTGTTTGTCTTATGAAAGTAAAATTCGAACCTTTAGAACTATGAAGCACGGTACGTACCTGATTCTTGACGGATATACCTATGTGGGTACACTTAGACTTAGCACATCATTTAGCATATTATGATAGGTGTCTATTTTTGTAGAGTAAACAAAAGTTGACTCTATTCTATGAAGCGTTGATACATCCAATTAAGTTGTGTATTTGTACCGAGTATGTTTCTGATACTGGTACATTTCTGTTACAAGTACGTGTATTGAACATGTTGATACAACTCATATTATTAACAAAACGGCTTACTTGTCTCTAGACTAACCAGAGATTGAAGATGTTGATCTCCAACAATGAAGAAGAATAAGAAGAAGAAGAAAAAGAAACTGATGAGTAGACTTAAGTTTAATTTATCTCATTTGGTTAAACATATAAGATGCTAAATTTTGTAATATTTACTTATGCTTAATGTTTGAAAACTTCATGTTATGTTGCATTGATTTGTGGACTTGTAATTAGTTATAATTTATGTTCGATATTTCGATATTTTGAGAACTATTTATTGCACTTGTGATATATATATATACATATATATTTGTTATAACATATCATGTCGTACCCCGTATTCTTGTTTTTAAATTTTGTCGTACCGACATACTGGGTACGTATCGTACCCGGTACCCCGTACCCGTACCCGTACCCGTACCAGTGCTTCCTAGTTTTAGAACATAGAGATTGATGTAAATAGGTAATCAAAAAAACTTGAAGCTCTATGAATTGATAACTTAAACTGTTGAGGAAACATATTGGAGCTTGAACAACCTAATTAACAAACATATAGGAGACTGGATACAGATTCACTGGAGTTAACACAGATGTATAAATCGAGCATGATGGCGACCGCGAGGTCCGTTAGCCAGTCGGACATTGCCACTCCCTCAATCCCTTTGGCTTTGGTGAGCAACAGGTTTAGTAGAAAGTGAACAACAAGTGCTATGGCCGAGCTGATTAGGGCATGTAGTGTCAATTTCTACGAGTTCAGGTAGGTTTTCAAGGGCCGAGTAAGGAGATCGTCACAAGGTCAGGGAGAAGCCACAATACATACTTCTTCGTGAGGCTGACAATCTCCCTCTGCTTCCCAAAGTGGGAAAGGATTGTGTCCACATTCAGCCAAATAAAAGAGATAAAAACAGAGGCGTCAAGGAGGGTGGATGATAAACTAAGCTCTTTCGTGATTGTTCTACGTTAGTAAGATTTAATAAAGTCCTCTTCTATAGGTTGAACAAGGCAAGTGAACCTATCATTCGTAGTCTATGAAACACGGATACTTCCCCGAAGGCAGCGTACCCGTACCAGATATGTATCCGGTACCGGTATATACCCGATACTCGACGGATACACCTATGTGGACACACTTAGACTCAGCACATCATTCTGCATATTGCGATAGGAATATGTTTTTATAGAGTAAACAAAAGTTAGTTTTATGATAGGGAGCGTTGACACGTCCAATTATTTTGTGTATCTGTACCGAGCATGTTTCTGGTACGGGTACGTTTCTGTTACAAGTAAGTGTATTGAACGTGTTGATACGACACAAGTTATTAACAAAACAACGAACTTGTCTCTAGACTAACCAGGGATTGAAGATGTTGATCTCCAACAATGAAGCTGATCTCCAACAATGAAGAAGAAGAAAAAAACTGATGAGTAGACTTAAGTTTAATTTTATCTCTTTTGGTGTAACATACACGATGCTAAATTTTGTAATGTTGACCAATGCTTAATGTTATGTTTCATTGATTTGTGGACTTCTTCAAGTTATGATTTATGTTTGATTTGAAAACTATTTATTGCACTTGTGATATATATATATATATATATATATATATATATATATATATATATATATATATATATATATATATATAAAGATACGTATCATGGCGTACCTGTATCCTAGTTTTTTAAATTTTATCGTACCGCCGTACCAGATACGTATCGTATCTGGTACCTGTACCCGTACAAGTGCTTAATAAGATATTCCTATCTCATGTCGTATTTCAAGGGGCCTTTTCGATTACTCGTACTCACTTTTCATAAATTATCTATCCAGGCGAATTAAAGTTGATTTTCTACTTTAACACTAGATTATACTGGTGTTAAAAATTTATAATTTTGATCTAATTACCAAGGATAAAATTCCGATTCAAAGAAAATATTGAATGCAAAAACACTTAGATGACAACATTGTTTCTTGAATCCTCCCTTTATACTCTCAATTCTTACTAGACCGCAAAGATTTCACAAGAAAATTAGTTTCTCTCTCAAGCAAACTAAAATTAAGTATAGGTTGATTGATTAGGATCTCTCCCAAATCAAAACCCCTGCACTAATTCACCGAAAGATAAACATTTAGAGATTTATTGCTGATGTCGATATAAAAAAACGTAGGCGCAAAACAGGATACAAGGGTAACTAAAATAGGTAAGCTAAAAAAAGGCTGAAGCTAGTCAAAGATGACCTAGATCATCTATATTAACCTGACATCGCTTTCTATGAAATTGTTTCCGGAGTATACAAGGGCAAGAGTTATAATTCGTGAGAATGAATAAATTGATCAGCCAATAGAATCTGTTTCATAGTTGGTAGTCGAATTTCTACGTGAATTTAATTTCAAATTTGTTAGAAACAACGTGTGGGCCCCTCGTAGGGGACGAAATCCAGATCATCGTGGCCTACTGCAGTCGAATGACGAGAACATCCCCAACCAAATCTCCTGGGCGCGTGTGAGACCCTCGTCAGATACATGAACCTAGATCATGCAGAATAAATTCCCAGGTAGGTTGTTGAGGCCCGGGATAGAACCCGGGACCTCCTTTATACTGTTGGAAAAGTACGCAATAATCCTTTATATTGCGAATAACATCTTTTGGACTGCTTATAACATTGCCTTATGTTTTCACTCCACCCTTCTATATATACTGTTGGAAAATAGAAAAGAAATAATATAGTTTATTTTATTTACCCCCAATGGGGCATTTATATAGGACTTACATTGACACAAACTTGGTCTCATGATGTGGAGCTAAAACCAAATGAACTTCGAGACCTAAATATTAATATTAACTATTAAGTCCAATACTCCCCCACCCCCAAGCAGAAGGGGAACCTTCGACTTGGACATTATAAATAAGAAAGGTAATGGTGGTAGGCTAAGTGAGACAAAACAACAAACGAGTCACCGAGCTAAATTCCAAATCGGGGAATCTAGTCAGGGACATAGCCATACATGATGCAAACCCACACACGACGTGGTCTCACTGGAAAGAAATCAACAGACGTATGACCGGGGATACTCCAACACGATACAATCGTTGGATAGCAGGTCTACCAACAAATACCATACCACATACCAATCAACAAGGAAAAAATGGAGAGACACAAGACCTAAGCTTGGAGGGTTGTGTGAGACTAAGGAGAAAGTCGAGGAATACCATCTAAGTTGCCTTCATCACGTACACTCTCTTTCACATGTAACACACATGAATACACACATAACAAGACCATACAAAGCAGATACTAACAATAGGCAATTAAAGACACAAAAAAATGACAATACACCGCAAAGATGCATCATCGGTAAGAGATCAGCACCCCAGGCGGGGCGACAACAACTAAAATTGATTGAATTCCGAGATGCAACAGTTGGAGTCGTCCGAAATCATCAGAAAAATGAGGGCAGCGGCTGGAGGCGACTAGATCGGGAATAGCGGAGTGACCGAGGTCGGACGAGAGCATCGACGGTGGGAGAAGAAGTCCTTGATGTTGTCCATGTTGAGAGAGGCAGCCGACAAGGTCGTCGTCAAAGAGCACAAATGAACAAGGATCGATGGAGAGAAATAACAGAGGGAAACGCCGATAGGAACTTCTCAATGGGATTGACGATGGCCAACGAAGACGCATCTGAAGACAACGATGGAAGCTTCCTATAGGAACTAGGATTACAACATATTGACGATTCCAGCAACCACGGTCTCGATAAAAGCGAATAAGGTGCCGACTGGAGATGTGTTGATGATAAAATCGTCGAGGGAAGCAGAAGCCGCTGATTGTCTCAACGTCGAGAAGGTCAAGACGACTGGATCAACCAACAGTGATCACAGTGTATCGATCAGAAGCAACAGAGTTCACATCGAGAAGAGATTTCGCATGGGCGAAGCCGCTAGGGTTCCAAATCACAAAACGAGCGAGGAATGGAACCTCCCTCTGATACAATGTTGGAAAATAAAAAAGAAATAGTACGGTGCATTTTATTCAACCCCAAGGGGCATTATATTGGACTTACATTGACGCACAAACTCGGGTTCATGATGTGAGACTAACCAAATAGACTTAAAGATCTAAATATTAATATTAAGCAAGCTTTTAAAAACCGGACCGGACCGGCCGGTCCGACCGGTCGGACCGCGGATCGGGCCCCTGGCCGGTCCGGTCACGGTATGAGAACCGCCCCATCCAGGAACCGCCCGAAAACCGGGGAACCGGGCGGGTTAACCGGAAAACCGGGAACCGTGGCCGGTTCCCCGTAACCGGGCGGGTCAACTAAATACTGGACCACATGAATGGGATTCGATCCCGACCCACTTGGTGGGAGAGGTAAGACCACATCCATTGGAACAACTTGACTTTCTGGTATACTTTCGTAATATTATATATATATTATATTTTCATTCATATTATTTAGTATAAAAGTATAATATCATATTAAATTTAAAAGCATTATTATAACATATTATAGTTTTAAAAATATTATAATTTACATTTAAGATTTAAATTAATACATATGTGTAGTTAATATTTTAAAGTTGTATAGTTTACTCAAAAAAAATTATTAGATTTAATATTTAGGTAAATTTGAATTCAATATTTAGGTAAATTTGAATTCAATATTTACTTATTTAGGTAAATTTGAATTCTAAATTTGAATTATGTTGTTACGGTTCAACCCCAGTTGGACCGGTTGGACCGGTTGGACCTTGAACCTCTCCTTGTTCCGGTTCAATCTCCGATCCGGTTCTCAAAACCTTGATATTAAGTATTAAATCCAACATACACATGTAGAAATACTTAATTTTCAAGTTGATGAGAAGTAATAAAATTATTGTGCTTCGTATTTCACTCTTCTACATGGTATCTGAGCCTTACGATTCCTGAATTAAACCTCTCAACGATTGAGTGCCTTCTTTCTCTGATTGAGCAACCTTCCTTTATGAAATCTGCCCTTCACGTGGCCTTGAGTATTTCACTCTTCTACATTCTATCAGATCCTCACGATTCCTGAAGTAAAACTATCTACGATTGAGCGCCTACTTTCACCGATTGAGAAACCTTCCTCTATGAACTACCCTTCACGCGGCCTTACTAGCTCGAGCCCTCGATGTTCGCCAGGCTGTGTTTGAAGTTTGCGATTCCATAGCTTGAGCTTGCCAAAAATTCTACTCCCACCTGCTGTCAAAATAATCTACCCCAGCCCCCAATTTATAAGCAAGCCGACTGTTGGTGTACTCGTTGGCCTCTGCACACGAACTCACCGACCCCATCCCGCTGGTGTGCTTGTCGTCTTATCCTGCATGTCAGGCCGCTTCCTGGGAATGACATCCCGTTTGATTTCTCCTTACGTTGGGTAGGTGATAGGATAATTTTTTGCCCCTTGTCATAAAAGACACATGTGTTCGAGCAGCTGAAACATGTGACGTCGCGATCAAATAGTGAGGGGCGGATGAGCAACACATGGACGACATCCATGAGAATGACATCGCACCAATCCCGATTCTCGAATGAGGCGATGCCTATCGGTACGAGATAATGCTGGGTGACCTGAATTGCTGTCTTATCTACCCAGATGAAGCGATTGGGATGTGAGTGAGGGTCAGCCTTCACCTACATATGGTCAAGACCTTTTTGGGCCACAATATTCACGCAACTCCCACTATCGATAGCTAACTTGCAGGGACCACCTGCACTAGGAAAGTACGTGTAAAATATGATAGTGCGACGCCGATCCTCATCTACACGTGGGGTGTGTATGAGGCGTCTAATCACTCACATCTCTAAGAATCGATCAACGTCACTCTCTCATCCTTCTTCGACAGTGGCTGAGATGTCCTCAGTAACCTCCTCATCTCCTTTTAAACCCTACTCCTCGTCCTCAACTAGCAGACTTCGCGTAGGGCACTACGCTCCACTTGTCCTCTGCTAGAACATCTATAACACATAATACCCCCAGATCGCTGACCATTAGTGGCGATTACCTTGCCCATCGTGTCCGGGGGAAAACGTGGGGGGCGCAGCCGCGGTGGTCTGGGGCGGAGCCGGTTTCCTATAAGTCGAAGTATCAGTCTGAGAGGGGAACTGCCTCGTGCTAGATGAGTGGATGTACTGCTTGTACTTTAGGATGAGCTGAAATATCTGGTCGATGGTCTCAAGATGATGAGTAATCAACTCTTTCTGAATCTCCAAAAGTTGGCCAACCTTGAAGCAAGAAGCGGTGGCAATGGGCTCCTCCAAGATGTCACTCCTAACAACAAGCTCGTCGAAGCGAGCCATATACTCAGCGAAAATAAGTGACCCATGTCGTAAGTTCTGCAACTGATCAAGCAACTGATCTCGGTAGGAGGCATGGAGATACTTATTTTTCTGCCTTTGCTTCATATCATCCCATCGAGTGATAGGATAATAGCTATCCTGCTTAACAACTCTCTCTACGCTATTCTAGAATAGTTTGGCCCGTCCGACCAACTTCATTTTGGCGAAGCAAACACTGCGCTGGTCGCTCATATCATACCACTCAAAATAATGGTTCATGTCAAGGAGCCAATCGTTGAAGGCTTTTGGGCCTAGGCGTCCATCAAATGAAGGGACATCGAGGCAAATACGACGAGTGATGTCGTAGGCATGGCCACCTCTCTGTGGGTCGGGGTAATCCTCAGGATAATCATCATGAGCGTAATCATATCGAGCGGGTGGGGGACCACACTTTCTTCGACCCAAAGGGTAGTATTCATCACGGTGATCTTCACGGCTACCGTGTTGGGGCACATGATCTCTGGGATCAAGCTGAGGCTGTCGGAGCACACAATACTCATCATGCTTGTGTGGGTGCCTATCATGAGCCAGAGCTTGTCTACGCTCAATTAAAAGATCGAGATTTCACCTCACCGGCGGTGCTGGGGCTCTGGGAGGAATATCACGACGATAACAGTCTATGAGAGGCTGACCATCCATCAGACGCTGGTCAAGACGAGGAGGAGCATCAGGATCATCCTTAAGCAAATCTTCGTGCTTTGTTGGAGTGTCCCTGTCATTCTCTAAGTGATCTAAACGGAGATTCATCTCGGACAGCTCATGACGTACGCCGTCAAATTGGGTACTTAACGTGTCCAAACGATGTAAAATACGACATTGAAACTCAGTAAAAGCGGCACCCGAATTCGAGCTTGCCGCTCGGTCGTCAGTGACTAGTGTATCTGACATGCTTGCTCTAAAAATCCTACCACTACGTAGCATGCAGACGGCCCGACCGGGCTCTGATACCAACTGATGTAGTGTAGGCAAAGAGGGTGCACAAATCCAAGACCTCTAGGGATGAAAATGAAATCAGACACGCTAACCTTAATCTATATGCAATGGTTCCATCTATGATGACAACAAATTAATACAAGCAATAATATTTTAACCCACACAATAATAAATTAAAACAAGGAAATAACATTCAATAAACGAACATTCAATAGATTTCCTCCGCTTTGGGGGACTAAGGAAAAGCGTGCGGCGAATGAATCTCACCTGCAAGTTACAAGTGTATCGAAGCGAATTTTCCACCGACAAAATATCCAAGCAAATAAAGCTACAATCCAATATGAAGATGCTGAAAATAATAGTCCAATACAATAGAGACTCTCCAAGTAGTGAACTGACCAAGACAATGGAGATTTCAGAGCCGGATGCGATTTGACCATGATCCAATGTGGAACCAGAGGCGGGAAAACGACTTAAGTGGTTGTCCTCGGCAGTGGAAGACGAAAACGGGCCGGAAATGAGTAGATTCGAATACGCAGGGTGGATCCGGGCGAGGGAGGATATATCTGATGATTTGAGAGCGGATCCGATCTAGGGAATGAGGGACGAGTGAGGGGAATTGGTGGATCGGGACTGGATAGTCTAGATCTGGACTGTTTTTGGAAGGGAGGGCTGTGAGGGTGGCTCTACGGGATGGGGGAAGGATGGCGACAAAGATGAGAATAGGGTTTTGATGGACAACTGCTGTAGAGGGAAGCAGGAGGGGCGTCAGTAACTTTGGAGGGTGAAGTGGGCGGCGGTGGGCTGTAGAGGGGCTAGGAGGGGTGGCGGCTGCTAAAAGAGTAATTAGAGGGGGGCGGCATTAGGTTTGCTAGACAGGTGGTCGGATGAAGTAGGGAGGCAGAACCAACAATTAGACGATTGTTTTGGGGCCTGGGAGGCTGGGAAAAAGGGGTTTGGAGGGGAAAAAGTGGCTTAGGATTAGGGGAAGCCTTAGAGAGGGAGATACACAACTAGGAGTCGTCACCTAGGGTTCCACGAAGTCGGCACCGTAGAGGGATTGTGGGAATCCGTGAATTCTTTTCTCCAAATCTTGCAATGACCTAATTCAGCCCACGAACTATATATTTATAATAAAAGAACAACTAGTGCATCCCACCATCGACGACTTTGATTGACCGGAGATGGGACCACTCAAATACATCAAATAAAAAGCAAACACATTAAAGTAATATATGAAAAAGATTCGCGATGCGGATCCTGATGCATCAGCGGAGTCAGATCGGCGATCCGATTTAGCCCTCCCGCACGAGTACCAGAATGTGGGTCCTGCCTTATGGTGAACCCCTATTGGTGCATGATCTGATGGATCCCAATTAGTTTTCCTACACATTATTGCACATATATCCTATCTTGAGCCTTAATGAAGTCATTTCTTTGATATAGTACAAAATTACAAGCTTATATTTCATATCCTGCCATCACATCTTGAGCATAATACAACTTTATGAGCTTTGGTTGTCATTTGTTTTAAGTCCCTGCAACAAAAAAAGAGTTAAAAATATATCTAAATGAAAAAAATACAATGATGCTGCAAATTATTATTATATGGAGAAGCTCATACCAGTTATTATGAAACTCTTTTTTTGGAGGCTCCACTGAAAAACTGCAATATATTTTTGGGACTATAAAGATATTTAACACAATAAAAGCTTGACTATTTTATGTTTAAGTTTGTGTTATACACCTAAAAAAACTCAATACTGCCCTACCATAGCATGAGCCTTACATTACAAGCCAAAGAAAGCCCTATTTGATCCTTGATCTATTGTTTGGCCTACTACTAGTAAAGAAAGTACTGAAAAGTAAGTCTATAGATATTTTGTGATACTCCTTGTTTTAATCATGTTTGCATAATCCTATTTGAGATTGGAAAGATTGAATTATTACATAATCATATGTGATCATAAGAGAATGAGGTCAAGATTTTGATAATGTAATATGCTTTGAAGCAAAAGCTAAATTTAGTTGTGAATGAGTTTGCATTCTAGTAGCATATGTATTTCAATCATTTCTAATAAAAGTGATCTTTTGGGGAATGAACTTGAAAATCCACATAATATTTTAAAGATTTTTATTATGCTTGAGGACTAGCAAAACTTAAGTTCGAGGGTGTTTGATTTCACTTATTATCATATATATTTCTAGCTAAAATTACCTATCAAATCTTCCTAAACTATGTCACTTGCAGTTTATTTACAAGATTTTTTATGCTTTGATGTAGTACTAAAGTAAGAGCAAGGAATCATAGTTTGTCATACAAATCCAACAGAAATAACCCTAGAGAAGAAAGCATGTATCTCAAATAAATCATAAAAAATTTAAGTTTTGGAAAAATTGAAGCAGCCGCAAATCACAAAAAGAAGTATTGGTAGCCACAACTTTTGACAATGGAATGAGCTTGTGCTCCACGCGAGCTGTTCGTCGGTCAAGAAAAGGGGCGCCGAGCATTAAAGAAGAAGATAATCGCAGACAACACGTGGTTCGTGCAGTTGGGAGAAAAAGAGAAGAGTTCAACTCTATAAATACCGAAGGAGATTGAGGGCTGTGGGCATCGAATAGCATCAGAGATATCCTAAGGCAGAGAGTACACGCCATCGAGGAACTCTTCTCCTTCCGACTTTGGAATCACTCAATCCAGTAGTGAGAGCCGAAGGAGACGCCTCCATCGGGCGGAACATGGAAATATTATTTAGTGTTTAATTTTAGTGGCTTATATTCATTTTAAATGTTGTTTAGTTTTAATATATTTTTAGTTAATGTTAGTATTATTATGAGATAAGTTTTATTTTGCTAGGGTTATGGTGTAGCCTAAAGTTTTTAATATTTTAAATAATTTCTATTAATCTATGTCAAAAAGATCTCATATACTTGGGAAGATTGAATCATTATTTCTAAGTTAATATTTACGTAAATTATTCCTTGAGTTTAACAAAATAGGAACAATATTCGTTAATACACGTGTCATTCTAAACTTTACATAGCTTAACTCATCTCTCTATCTTAATATACCTTGATCAAAGGATATTAAATAGATAGAAGAGATTCGATATACCCAGACCAAGGGATATTGAGTATTCTTTTGAAGCTCCACATTTATACGAAATAAAAACTACTTTATATTTTCTATATTAAAAATTATTGGTGAAACCAAATACCCTGGCAATCCTCTCTCCTGAATTCAATTGTGTGCGTGCTCTAGATTATTTTCTTTAATTAATTTGGTTAAATTTTATCACTTTTAAATCATCTCCAAAAATCAATTTTCCAAATAATATTAGAATTGATGCACAACTCAGTACTTGTTTAACTCAATCTTCGTGGAAGATACTCTTACTCATTATTTTATTACTTGATTGACGGGTGCACTTGTTTTTAAATTTTTGTTATATTTGCACGTATCACTCGTCGACCCGATGGATTCGTTTTGTCTCAACAAAAGTACTGTCGCGATCTTTTTTAAAATGCAAGCTACTCGGGTTGCAAGCCCGCTAATCACACCAATAAATGCCAACCACAAGTTCTATGCTCACGAGTCTGACTCTAATTTGCTTTTCTCTAATCCAGAGTATTATCGTCACATTGTTGGTAAGTTTATTTATTTGACTGCCACACGACCAGATATCTCATTTGTTATTGGTGTGGTCAGCCTAATCATGCGTGCTGCTTGGATATGTCATCTCCAAATCATCGAGCGAATCCTCTGATATCTGAAGAATCCACTGAGACACAAGCCCACGGTTTTCGAACTCATGTGAAGGGAAAGTCTTCTTACCAATCTTGGTGTCAAGCTCCCATCTCCGATCATCATTGACTGCGCTAGTCAAGCTTGCATGCGTATGATCGAGAATCCAGTTTTTCATGAGCTTGCCAAGCATATCAAAGTCGATTGTCATTTCATTCGGGAAGAAGTTCAACTTTGTAAACCTGATCTGTCACATTTACTTGCTGCTGAACAAATCTCTGATATCCTCACCAAGGCCTTACTTCGTCCCCTATACCGACAGTTCATTTCCAAGCTTGACACCTATAATCTGTATGGTCCAGCTTGCAGGGGAGTATGAAGAATTATGCATAAATCCAATGTAAAGACCCACTTTCTTGGCTTATTAGGAGATTCCTTTCATGTATAGATTAGTCTTACACCTTGATTTGTAGATAAGATCTCACTCCTCCCTCCTTTATATATGTGTACAAATATTTGTATTTTTCAAATTAATAAGTACTAAAATTATTGTATTTCATATTTCACTCTTCTACAAGTTTAACTCTTATACTTATCCAATGTGGTGAACCAGTGTTCTCGTGTTCCTTGATACTATAGACATCTCTTTTTTCGCACCTGCTAGTAATAGTATTGGATAATCATTTATTGTCCCTTTCCGTGCAAATTTTGTTGTCGAAAAATTCACTAATTCTCAAACGTTGTGGAGATAGTTTGTAATATATTATGTTAACTTAATTCAGTAGCTTCATGATCAATCATATATTGGGAACTGAATCTTCCATGCTTATTACTTGCAAGATGAGAACGTTCTATATTACGGGTAGAAGCTTTCCCTGTATGCCATTGCTAGTGATGAGATCATTATGCAGGTTGAAGAGGAGACGGGCATAAACCTGAAGGTGCAGGATATGGTGAGCCTGACAGCATTTCTTGATCCAGGAACCGGTTGTAGAATTTTCCCATCTCCGGTATTTCTCGAATCAAGTCAGTTTTATTGTACCAAACCATTTATCTTTTGTAAATTTTTAAATGTATATTTATTAAAAATGATAGATCTGCATTGAGATAAATTTGTGAAGTCAATTTCGCTGATTTCTTAATTTGTGAATTTTATACTTTATTTCGATAAAATGTCTATGCTAATGGTTGTTTTTTAATTAGTAGAATATGATAAGCGTTGTAGGATATTATGGTACAATTATTCATTATCCAGGAGGCTTTCTGCATCTTTCCACATCTTTTTCTTTTCAGGAATGGAAAGCCTAAACTGTGTGATGCGTTCATCTATGATGACTGGAGAACAATGCTGGATGTCTATGACACAACCTCTGAGGATAGAAATGTCCGGGTATTTTTGCTTCTTACATGGTAACAGAGAACACCTTTCCCTCATTGGCCTTCATATCCATCTTAGGTGTCTTCTCTTGAAATCTAGAATCGTAGCCGCTGGAAGCTGAAGCAAAGGTGCAGTAAAGTCAGAGTAGTTTTGGACTATGACTTAGAGGAGCCGCCAAAGGAAGGGAAGTAGAGACCTAGAGGAGTCTATTTTTTGTAATTGTTGATTATTTCACAGTGGAAAGAATCAACTACCATCACCAGTTCTGCTTGATGTTCCAGTTGCATGTCCCTTCTTTATTGTAAGCAGTTACCATCTTCTGTCTTATTTTACACAGAGTTATTGCTAGAAGGCATATTAAAGGAAGAAAATCTTTGTAATACTTCCTTATTTCACAGAACAAAGAAATCTCTTCACAGTGAAGTCGCTAAAAGTCAGTTTCATTGTCCATTCTTCTTATTGTGTTGCCTTCCCTTCTCCGATAGCTCTGCCGTATTCTCTTAGTCAATCCTTGTTGTCATAGTCCTGTTTCAGTCGGTATTTTTCTCTTTCTGTCAAGAGCCACTTTTGCATCCGTCCTCTCCTTCAAGCAATAGACACCACTGCAATTGTCCTCTCCTTCAGTCTAAAGCTGCTATCTCCCTTCGAAAATTAAAGTCAGCAATAGCGACTACAGCCAAGAGCATTCCTTGCCTACATGGATCCTTTTGAACTATTGTGACTTCTGTTCAGGTCTTGAGACTTTTCACATGGAGGATTTTGTTAGTAATCTTCATCTCCCCACGTGCTTTGACATTGCGTTTTGATGCAACCTAAGTTGCTTACTTTTTATTTTTATTTTTTCCATGTCAATTCCTTTATTTGTAGCGCACGTTTTCGCATGTGGTTGTATGTTTTGTTTCACGAATGTCACTCGTGCATGCCGTTCGGCTTATTGGCGTGACCGACCAATAACCCTGAGTAAAAAGGTCCGTCAATTTATGATGATAGTTAGGGCAAGCTTTGAAAAGGTTTATTTTAATCATGTATTTAAAGTTAATTAAATTCTGAAATTATCTTCAAATATATTGATTTTAGAAATTATAATTTCAAGTATTATCATGAATGTGGAGCATCAAAAGGTTTATTCTCTTCATTGAATCCCCGCTATGCCATGAATTCCCTAACTTCAACTCCCTGGTTTTTCATTTTAATCCTTTGGAAACCAGCCCACGCTCATAGAACACAGCTGGAAAAGAAGAGAATGACGAGAATGTTACTGTCTTCGTCGATCTTCTCAACTCTAGCACGCCTCCTGCCCGATTCCCCTTCCTTCATCGTTGATCAGCCTCCCTGTGGGAAGTAAGGTCTCGGGCGAGCCTCTCTGCGGACTGCGGTGGATCTGCCTTGGGTGACCCTACTCTGTCTGTTCTCAGGGAAGAAAGGACGACCATTGTGTTTCCAAGCTTGGTTTCCTATCACCAATTTCCGCAGAAGAAGAGAACTCCCCCAATTCCGCTCTCAGAGGGCTGGTCGACCATTGACTACCCATTTCCGCCCCTTCTACTGTGATCGCCATTGTATTTCTTCCATCCTAATCGATCCCTGTCTGCCACGGCTCCACCCGCAGTCAGACAACCAATCCCTGCTTTGTTTAGAAGGAATCTGAGACAGTTCACTGGGCCAAACCCGACTCCAAAGAGAAATCTCCTACCACTGTTAACCAATTTACTCATTCATGCAATCTTTGGCCGATGGTATGTCCCTAAACTCGCCCACTGCTCGTTATTATGAACAACAACAACACTCAAGCCTATATCCCACTATAGTGGGGTCGGCTATATGGATCCTTTGTTGCCATTGTGCCCTCTCTTTTGTGATAATCTCACTAATGCTTAAGTATATCATGTCTTTCCTTATAGTTTCATTCCAAGTCTTTATTGGTCTACCTCTCCCTTGTTTAACATGCCTAGTGACTAGACTCTCACAACGCCTAATAGTTGCCTCTAATGGTCTCCTTTGTACATGTCCAAACCATCTTAGTGGAGATTCTCGCATCTTCTCTGCAATTGGCGCTACTCCTGTCTTATCCATGATGCATTCATTCCTAATTGTATACAATCTCGTGTGCACACATCCACCTAAGAATTCTCATCTCCGCAACATCCATTTTTTTCTCATGCACACAATTCACTGCCCAACACTCAGAACCATAGAGCATTGCTGATATAATTGCAGTACGGTAAAACTTGCCCTTAAGTTTTGACGCAGGACGAATCTATAAGCGGCGGGAAATCTGCGACCTAACACTACATGCTATGCAACAACCCGACGATTAAATCACAATTAGATAATAAATTATGGCTTTCCACGCAAATAATTTAAGACAAGACAAAATAATTTATTTAAACGAGTCAAGCTTAGACTTTCCTCCGCATGGAGGGCCAAAGCAGGAGCGCGCGACGAATAGACCCTTCAAATCCAATAATAATCTAAAACTAACCACTAAAATACAAGATATCCACACAAATATGAACGCCCAATCCAAAATAAAATGCTGAAAATAATTGTCTGATACAACAAGTACTCACCAAGTAGTGGGCTGACCAAGACACTGAAGAATCCGGGGCCGGATATGCGTGTACGACGATCCGAGGTGGAACCAACGGCATGGAAATAGCGTCGATGACTGTCCTCGGCGGTGGATGATTGAATCAGACCGGAAATGGGTATATCCAACCACATAGGTAGAGATCCGGGTGGGGGAGAGTAGATCCGACAACAAGAGGTCGGATCTGTGTTGAAAAATTCTGGATCGGGGCTGATCCGGAAGGTGGAGGGTTAGGGTTGGTGGTTCCACGTGGAGGAGGGTTGACGGCTTGAAAAATAGGGCTTGTGAGGGGAGCGGCGACTGCAGACCAGAGAGGGTGAGGCGTGAGGGCGGCGGTGGCCTGTAGGGTTGTTGTAAGGGCCCGACGGTTGGATGGGTGGAGGTTGGGAGGCCAACAGTAGGGAGTTCGGGCTATGGGAGGGGGCAGACCAGAGAGGGGGTTCAACAGGGTGGCTGTTTGAATCAGAGAAGGTTGCTGTGCCGGCGTCTGCAGGGTGGTTGACGACAACAGGCCGTTGGAATGGTGGGGGGGGGGAGAATGGATTTGAAAACTATATGATTGGAACAGTAAATTTCATTACTGAATAGTAACATACAAGCGAACAAGAATTAAATTGGTGGCTGCTGTTTGGAGGTTGTGGAGGCTGAGAGAGGGGGCGGGGGAGGGGGGAGAAGGGCCCGAGGGTTAGGGCAAACCTCGGGATGAGAGATACGCACCTAGGAGTCGTCACCTAGGGTTCCACGGAGTAGACACCGTGGCGGGATCGCGGGAATCCGGGAATATCCTTCTCCAAATTCTGCAATGTCTCAAATCAACCCACAAACCATCTATTTATAATAAATGAAGAATTAGGGCATCCCACCATCGATGAGTATGATTCGCCGAAGGTGGGGCCACCTGAATACATCAAAATAAAATGCAAAATAGTGAAATAATATATCAAATCGATTCGCAACGCAAATCCGAACATATCTGCGGAGTCCGATCGTCGATCCGGCACACCACATATGGAAAGTCGCCAATCATCCTCGAATGGGCCCAAAACTCGTCATCCACTGGAAGTGCTTGTCTATGCTCCACATCAAGTTTTAATGGCACCTTACGGTCACATAAGATCCTGACGCGCCTCTCCACTTCAACCAACCCGCTTGGAATCTATGCATCACATCTTTATCAATACCTCCCCTTCAGTTTGAACTATCGATCCAAGATATTTAAAACACTCACTACGATAAATATCTTGATCACCCAACTTAATAACGAAGTCATCCGTCCTTGTACTGCTAAATTTAAGCTTCATATACTCTGTCTTTACCCTGCTCAACCTAAAACCCTTCTTTTCTGAAGTGTCTCACCAAGATTCATGTTTTGCGTTTACGCCCTCACTCGTCTCATCAATCAAAACGATATCATCCACAAACAATACACACCAAAGTATTACTTGTTGGATATGTCCGGTGAGCTTATCTAAGATAAGGGTAAAGTGACAAGGGCTTAAAACTGAACCTTGATGTTAAATATGATTGATCTTCAAAAATCAGAGCTTGCCTTAATTTTTACCTACATAATTGTGGTTAATTTCAAATCCTTTTGTTATTTAAAGCTGCATGAAAAACTTGTGGGATGTTAATTTGTGTTTACTCCTCGTTCGATTTTTAGTGCCTTATTAGTTCCTGTGAGTCCTAAGTTAGCCCCCGACTGATATTACTCATGAAATTCTCGCCTGCGTCGCAAATTTTAAAGAAAACTCATTTTTAACATTTAAAATATAAATTGCAATTTTAGTATACATCAGTTTGGTATCATCAGAGGTAGGATGGATTCAGTCCTATTGTGAATCCGACGATCTGTAAAATTTAAAGACTAATTTTCTTTGAGGAGTATTTTTAAAAAAATGTTTTTTGTTTTAAAAAAAGTTAGGTTTGTTTTTTGTTTGAAAACAATACCAAAACATTTAAAACAAATTATATTTAAAAACAAAATGGAGAATCACTTGGAACAAATGGACTAGCATATAAGATCTAACTACACGCATGAGTGAAATGGGTGAGCCGGTAGAGACGCTCAATGCCAACATGAGGGATAATAACCACGTCGTAAAATGGTTTAAGGACCTTCGTTAATACTTTAGAAACCGAACGTCACCTAGGTTTGAATCAAGCACCATATCAAAATACTAGGTGCGAGGAGGACAACCCTAGACTAGCAGAGCCTGCACATCCTGAACCTAGACTCTGTCTCCACCCCCGTTGGGACGATGAAGTTAAGCTAGATGTAGTCTATTTTAAGGGTCACATGGAGCCCGAAAAATTCTTAGATTGGTGTGAGCGTGTTGAGAGGTTCATGACATGGAAACAATGCTTCTGAATCGTCAGGTTGAGTATGCTGTCTTTAGGCTTAAGGGACCCACACTAGTCTAGTGGGTTCAGCTAGAGCGCACCCGATACACCTTAGGCCTTGCCCCTATCACTACGCAAGTAGACTTTAAGACGCAACTACAGAAGCGATATGTTCCCCCGGATTATCTGCAAACACTTTATTGAAAGTTTCCCCTAGCAAGGCCACTGAACATAATTTTAGGAGAAATGAAATTTTCCACACTACTGCGCGCATCCAAGGACATTTTTGTTCCATCATTATTGATAACGGTAGTATGGAGAACTTCGTTTCTCAACATATCTTAGAGACGCTAAGACTCGAGCCTCAACCCTTAGAGCAACCCTACTACTTATCTGGGGTTAATAGTCACTTGACTATTCCCGTTACTTATTGTTGTCTAGTAAAGTTCTCTATAGGGAGCGTGTATCAAGATTCTGTTTTATGTGATGCCGCGCCCATTGATGTTTGCCACATACTACTTGGATGATCATGACAGTACTATAGATTGGTCATGCATGATTGTGTGAGGAACTCTCATTCCTTCGATCATCATGTGCGTAAGATTGTTCTTCTTTCCCGAAAGAATAATCTTGTTCCCAAGGCACCTGAGAGGACCTTATGATCATCTTCCTCGCTTCCCTTAGATTCCACTATACCACTTTATTTCAATGCTATTTCTGCTTGGACCCCGTTTCAAAAAGAAGTGTCCGACTCTGAAGAGTCATTCATCTTAGAAGTCTTTGAAGCGCCACCTTTTATTGATTTTATATTTGGCGATCACACTTTTTCGTCGTGTCATTACCCTTCGATTGTAGGCAAGCATGTTGAGCATCTTCTACTGATTTTTGTACTATATAGGTTTAGTTGTATTAGGAGAATCATGTTGATCTTTACACTTTTTACTCCTAATAGGAACACACACTTTCATGACTTCTTATGAAAGATTTTAAATGTTCAATTTGGGATCCTTTTAAAATTTTGTGACACTAGTGAGACTTCAACATGTGTAATCATAACGGTAGTTGTTCCTGGATTAGCAGATGCTCGTAAGTGTCTAGTACAAGTGCGTATGAGGCAACATGACTAAATGTTTCCACAAGTTGATTTTGCTCACTTCTTTCATCATTTATCACTCTGTTTTGTTGACACTCTGTCTCCCCCTCTTTGTGAGACTCTTTTCTTTGAGGCTCTGATTTTGACTGATCATTTACATGCTCTACATGAAATTATAACTAATAATATGCGAGCTTCTTTGAAAAATTTTAACTCGATGATTGATTTTCTTACCGGGAGTTATACATATTCACCGGGGAAAGGTTTTCTGTATCTTTCAGGAAAGGGGGTGTATCTACAGGTCATGTGCTACACTATGGGTCTTTCATTTTCCCACTATCTACTACAGCAGGGTGGTGGCGCATCACCTCTCAGGTCGACATTTGGCTATTTCAGTGGCAGGTTCCATCATATTCTTGATGGGGTCGAGTTCATTCAACCCCAGGGGGAATTGATGCAACCTGGGTTGCCTACTTTTTTTTTCCATGTCATTTCCTTTATTTGTAACCCATGTTTTCACGCATGGTTGTATGTTTTGTTTCACAAACGTCACTCGCACACGTCATTCGCCTTATTGGTGTGACTGATCACTAAAGCCCCGAATAAAATGGTTCATCAATTTATGTTAGGTGATAGTTAGGGAAAGCTTTCAAAAGGTTATTTGATTGAGTATTTAAATTAAATTAAATTGTGGAATTAACTTCAAATATATTGATTTTAGAAATTATAATTTAAGTATTATTGTTAATTTGGAGTATCATAAGGTTTGTTCTCTTCATTGAATCCCCATTATGCCATGAATTCCCTAACTTCAACTCACTGCCTTTTCATTTTAATCCTTTGGAAAATCCTCAATTAATACAACCTTTAATACTCAATTACTTTATAGGAAGCCGACCCACTCTCATAGAAGCCAGCTGGAAAAGAAGAGAACGGCGAGATTGTTACTGTCTTCGTTGATGTCCTAAACTCCAGTGCTCCGCCTGCCCGATTCCCCGTACTTCATCGTTGATCAGCCTCCCTGTGGGAAGATCGGTCTCAAGCGGGCCTCTCTGCGACAGATCTACCTCGGGCGACCCTACTCCGACTGTTCTCAGGGAGGAAACGACAACCACTGCATTTTCGAGCTCGATTTCCTATCACCACCTTACACAGAAGAAGAGAACTCCCCCGATTCCGCTGTCAGAGGCCGGTCGACCACCAACTACCCATTTTTCGGCCCTTCTCCCGCGATCGCCGCTGTTTTTCTTCCGGCCTAATCAATCCCTGACCGCTACTGCTCTACCCCTAGTCAGGCGGTCGATCCCTTCTTAGTTTAAAAGGAATCCGAGACAATTTGCTGCATCAAACTCGACTCCAAAAAGAAACCTCTAGCCGCTGTTAACCTATTTTCTCATTACTGTAGTTTTTGACCGATGATATGTCCCTTAACTCAGCCCACTGTGCGTTATTGCTATTATACTTTAATGCTTAATATGAACGATCTTCAAAAATCAGAGCTTGCCTTAATATTTACCTACATAATTGTCCTTAATTTCAAATCCTTTTTTTATTTGAAGTTGCATGAAAAATTTGTCGGATGTTAAACTGTGTTTACTTCTTGTTCGATTGTTACTCATAAAATTTTTGCTTGCGTCACAAATTTTAAAGAAAACTCTTTTTTAACATTTAAATTATAAATTGCAATTTTAGTATGCATCTATTTTCCAATCATATTTTTGTTATTCTACTATTTTATACTTGTATTCTACACATTATGATAATTCTTAGGTTAAAATATCCCCCCCCCCCCCCCCCCCCCCCCCCCCCCCCCCCAGAAATTAGGTACAACAAGGGGATCTTATCGGACACCACCGTCAATCTGCAATAACAAAGAGAATAACAAAAAAGTAGATGTATGAATGTTTCAACCCTCTCCTGTTATTCTCTCCTAATACTTCACAGCGACGGCGGTGCTAAGCGAATCACTATTACACCACAAACGAAGTACTCTATAAGTAGCGGAAGAGTAACTGCCACATAGTTGATTACAAAAATATATAGGTAATATGAGAGGACAAAAAACAACCACAACAATGACACTATCACCACACAGTCCAAGTACAACAGTCTATAGAAGTTTGGGGCTTACAAATAAACATGTCAAACCGGATAAACACTACTATACAAAATACTGTAAAACTATAAATCTACTAAGCTAACAATAAGATTGATGATGTTGCTAAGGGTAGTAACAATCCTTTGCATATCTTTTATTTTAACGTCAAGTCCACATCATAGCTTGAGGAACACTTTGGTGGGAGTCAACCAATGGTGAGGGTTAGCAAATATTATCCTTATATGCTAAGCGAGTTCTTGCCCCTTCCCCGAGCTCCTAATATGCTCAAGGGAGGCAGTAAACTGTCTTGTAGTATGTGGCAGCACAATACAATATATATATATATATATAAATATATGTACATGCATATATATATATATATATATGTACATGCATATATATATATATATATATGTACATGCACATGCATATCCATGCACATGCATATCCATGCATATACATGCACATATATATACGAGCATCTTCGCACGGGCTACGCCCGTGCTCGATGCTCTTCGCATCGACAGTACCCCAACTGCGGCGGTACCTCTCCGCAAACTCGGCCCCTCTACGACACTCGATCAATTGACAGGGCACAGAGAGCCCCCGTGCCCTAAGCGACAGTACACCCTCCTCGACTGTGTCCCGACGCGGCGGCGCTTCTGCAGCTCGCAAACCCCAGTACACACAATATAATAGCTGCGTGAAGAGCAACGAGCAAAGGGGTCGTGTGCATGGGGGTTTACGAGCTGCAGAAGCGCCGCCCCGCCGGGACACTATCGAGGCGGGAGTACTGTCGCGTAGGGCACGGGGGCTCCTGTGCACTGTCAATTGATCGATTGTCGTAGATGTGACGAGTTTGGGCAGAGGCACCATCGCAGCTGAGGTACTGTCGATCCGAAGTGCATCGAGCAGGGGCGTAGCCCGTGCAAAGATGCTCGTATTTGTTGTGTGGGGGAGACATTTCTCGTTGGGGGCGGCGACCTCTGTCGTGGGAGGAAACATTTGTTGTGTGAGGACGACATTGGTTGTGGGCGAATGGGCCGTAATTCTTGGAAGAAAGTTGTGTTCATCGAATGGCTAGCTTAACCACATCTTGATAGACCCATAATCATTAGTATAGAAATGTTACCCATCTTAATATCGCAGACACGACCCACGCATTGCTTCAACCAACAGTACAACACACATGTATAGTGTATTAGAAATTTTTCTAAGCCGGATTTCCACAATGACCGTTTTCCAATGATGAATCAAAATGGGATTGCTCCTATATGTCAATCGAAATGAAAAAAAAAATCATTACATGACTTATAAATAGCAATTAAGAATTTATCTATACATCAAAATCTTAAATAAACTGTCAGCAAAAACCACAGATAATATGAAGGATGAGGTAAAGCGTTGTCGCGCGACCATAAAAATAAAATGAACGTAAAGCTAACTAAATCTGCTCCAACGTTTGACTAATAGGAATGATGTGGCAATACATTGGAACTTTGAAGAACCATAAAAATAAAATGAACATAAAGTAAACTTAAAATAGGCATTCAAAATTAATGCCCAAAATAAAAAATATTCATCAATGTTCCGTACAACCAATAATAATCAGCAAATTTTAATCAACAAACAAATAAACCATAAAGACTTGTACAAAAGAAGAGACAAGATTAATGAGAAGATAAAAGAGCAGAAATTAGGGAGAAAACCAAGTAAACCTGGCTGAAATGGTAAATAGGTCACCGAAAATCCTAAAATCTTTGGATATGGGGTATGCTCTGCTGGCGGTTTTGGTTTTGTTGGGCGTCAGTGTTGTGGATTGAAGCGTCACCTTGGAGAATCTGAACCTGTGTAACCAGATCTGGAGAAGCTTTTTTGAGTACTTTGATTTTATCTTCGGTCAACGCCCTCCACAGATCATCTATATCCACTTTATCCGCAATGCTTTCGATCTGCAGCTTGCTCGCCATTAATTGGATAAAGTGGATATAGATGATCTGTGCGCTCCAAGGCGATGAACTTGGACGCACATAACCCTGTTCCAACAACTCTTGAAGTTGAACCTTCAACTCCGCCATCTCCTTAGGCGCTAATCGATACAGAGAGCGTGACACAGGTTTAGCACCTGACACCAGCTCAATAGCGAAGTCAATCTCCCGCTGAGGTGGGGCTCCAGGGAGATCGCCAGGGAACACGTCAGGGCACTTGGATACCACTGGGATGCTGTCCAAAGTAGGCTTAGACTTCGAAGCCTCCACTAGCGTGAAGAACAGCTCTGCACCAACACAAACTGCCTTAACCACCTGAAGAGTAGACATCAAAGTCTTGCTCGACCCTTTCAAGCCCGCAAATGTCGTCTCACGACCAGCTCCCAATTTGACCTCCTTGCGGTTGCAATCAATGTATGTCTGCTGCTCCGAGAGCCAGTCCATACCAAATATCACGTCGAATTCCACTAGCGGCAGTAACGACGCTTGCAAGTCGAACTCCTGGCTCCCAATCCGTATCTTTACGCCACAGACTCTATCCGCGCGCATTGAACACCCATTTGACAACAACACATCCAGTTTGTCCTTTGCCATCGAAGAAGGTACTCCGATGCGCGATATAAATCCTTCGGACAAAAAGGAGTGCGAAGCTCCCGTATCAAAGAGTGCTCTCGCCGGATTATCGAAAATCAAAACAAAGGCTAGTACAAACAATAATAAGCTAACATGCGCAAGGTAACAAGTATTTAAAGCTAACTTGCTATAAATTTAAACCGTACATGTTACCACATCAGCTTGCTTTATGACCTCCTGCTGGCCAAGGTTATAGACTCTAGGTTGAGTTGGAGCATAGTGGGATGTGGTTGACTCCACCGCCTTGCCCTTCTCCTCATAGGTTGCTCCCGACCTCCTCTCGGACTTTGGACGTCCGCTCCAACAGTCTCAGGCAAAGTGTCCCGGCTTCCCGCAATTATAGCATGCGCCTGGGGTTCGGCCTGTAGTCGCCTCAGATGCACCAGAAGAAGGGGCTGGACCTGAAGTCCTAGCCTTCTTATTCCACTTCCGGAATCCAGACTTTGAGGAGGTCGGCACCTTGAACTCCGTCTTATTCGCACTCAAGTCTTTCTTCGCTTGCACATTCCTCAGATTCTTCTCCAAAGACCAGGCCGTATTGACCAGGGTCAATAAGCCCTGCGTCATAGGCTCCGAGAGCAGTAGCCTTAGGTCATCCCTCAGACCCTCGTAGAAACGGTTTGTCTTATGCTCCTCATCAGCAAATGTAGAGCTAGCGTACCGACCCAACCGTGTAAATTCGTGGAGGTACTTGTCCACGCTACTGTCTCCTTGCTTCAACTTCTGGAATTCATTCTCCATCGCGATCCTTTGAGCCGAGGGAAGGTAGCTTGCCAAGAATAGTCTCAAAAATTCTTCCATCGAGACGTCCGTGAGTTGCCTTCCCCTCAGGTGATGTAGCTCTAAACCTTCCCACCACAGCCTTGCATCTCCGTTCAACAGGAAAGTGGCTATGGTGGTCTTCTGCCACTCCTCCGTTTCTGTAGCTGTCAAGACTCTTTTTACTCGGGAGAGCCAATCCTCAGCTTGGGATGAGGTTCCCGTCCCCGAGAACACCGGAGGATTGAAGACCATAACATGCTTGAGCTGCTTTTCAGTTGCTCTCCTAGATACCAATGGCTCCACCACCACTTGCTCCACCCTTCTCGGTTTTACCGCTTGAAGCGGTACCTGCTCCACTGCAGGGGCAGGCTGCTGCATTTGTCTTGCAGGCTGGACATTTATCATAGCGAACACCGCTTCAACCACCAATCTTATGATTTCTGCCGAAGGATTGGTTGTAGGCACATCATTCGGTGCGCTACTTGCCTCAGAGACCGGGCGTTCTGACGGCCCTGCACCACTCCTGGTCACCTATAGTCGTACAAAACACCATTAAGTGACCAAATAATAATGCAAAAAGCAATTATAGGAACACGCAGGTTCCTCAAACATGTGTATTTTCATTCCTAAGTGGACATTCATGAGTTCTTTTTATGTTATAACGATGACGCACACACATGTGCTCACCTCCCCTTAGATTGAATTCGTCCACGAATTCATTTAAGCATGACCGAAACCGGTAGTCTGATACCAAATTGTCACTAGGCTCCGCAGCACCTGTAATCAACAATCCACCGCAGCGGTGACAAACAAAAACAACGATCAGCTGAAGCTGACCAAATTATAACGACCCCGCCCCTTTACTCGGGGAGGCGATGCTCCTTCCCTGCACTTTATTAGCATAGCCAAACAATATAGTGAAAATTACACTTCACCACAGGCGTAGACACGTACGACCACACACCCCGTGCTCTCAGGGCACATTCTCGGTGAACCCGGTCAAATCCGCGGTCTCACCACCGCCCCTTGGACGACAAATCTCGTGAGCATTTTAGTCTTTCCGGCCTAAGCCTAAGACCCTCCATCTATGCCAACGTCAAGTACCACGTACTTTAGGTCGCTTTAACCGAATGACAAAGAGCGAGTACGGTTCCGCCTAACCCGTTGCTCACACCGCAACGTCAATTTAAGCCATATGCGCGGGTCAAGATTCCCCGAGTCCCAAATCGATCACACACTTTACATAACCCAGTTATGTGCAAGTTGGCTCCCAGACCACCAAGACGGCAGAATCAAGCTTCTGCCCAGTTTTCCGGGTGCACCTTGGAGTTAGTCCCCAAGGTTCCCTGTTGTAATCTACCGCGTAGAAAACCCGAAAACAACCATCGGCGCGAAGTCTTCTCCGGCCATTCATGCATAATGAAACATCACCGATCCTGACCAACTTGTCTGGGTAGGCTTCACACACCATGCCTATGTCCTTACTTCGATTCCGGATTCTACAAGCAATACAACGAGGACTATTCATGTCTACCCGAAGGAATACCTCACACTCACCGCATACTCGCGGGAGCGGGCTTCCTATGCAAAAAGGAAAGAGAACTTCACATGTCCAAAAAGAGAATCGTTACCCTTGTGTTCCTTTGGCCCCATGAAGATCTAGACGGATGAAAAACACCGCAACGGCCTCGCCTCCGTAGATCTGGACTCGGCTTGCGATTTGGGGCTCCGAAGCTCCACCGGCGGCCGGATCTCTCCTTCTCCTTCTTCCTTGCTCTCCCCTCTCTCTAAAGCTTTAGAAAGAGAAAGCTCCAAGTGGAATGAGGGTTTCAAACCCTATTTCCGGACTAAACTCAGCAAGAACAGCCCTGGGCCCTTGGATCCCAAAAGAAGGAAACGGACGACCACGATTCACACTTAAAACCAATTTCCTGGGCCGAACACGGCTTGTGACACGCCCGTGTGCCTTAATCAACGCCGAAACCGTCGCATCCCGAACAGGACACGGCCCCAGGACACACCCGTGTCACATGCCGTGTACCAGACACGGCCATGTACACAGTCGTGTCCCAGGCCGTGCTCAACAGCCGACACAGCCGACTAAACGCACAGAGAAGGACACGGCTTATCGACACGCCCGTGTCAAATTTGACACACCCGTGTTAACCAGAACACGCATGTGCAGCAGGCCGTGTTCCTCACCCGACACAGCCTGGCTAATAGCCCGAGCAGGACACGACCCTGGACACGCCCGTGTCTCAAGCCCTGGACACGCCCGTGTCTCAAGCTGTGTTCGCTTTTCGTCGAACCCGAGCACGACACGGCCCGGGAGACGCCCGTCTCCTAGGTCGTGTGACCCTTACCAGGCCCCAAACTTGGCTTTAAACGCTGTCCGTCCCTATTTTGAGTTTCGGGGCGTTACAATTCTCTCTCTCTTAAAAGAATTTCGTCCTGAAATTACAGAAAGGAAAAGATACACAAAACTTAAACGGTAGCTGAGTGGAATAACTCTGGGTACTCCTCAAGCATGGTCTGCTCTCGCTGCCACGAGAGCTCCTCCCGACCGCAGTTGTCCCAACGGACCTTGACCATCCTGATGTCCTTGTTACGTAATCGCTTGACTTCCGAGTCCTCAATGCGAACGAGCTTGACCTTCGTCGTCAGCCCATTATCAAACGGTACTTGATCGACCGTAATAACTTGCGAAGACTCTTGCACCGGCTTCCGAAACACCGTTATGTGGAATACGTTGTGTAGACCACTAAGTTCCACTGATAGCTTTAGTCGATAAGCTGCTTCGCCAATTCGGTCCAGAACCTCAAACGGTCCAAGATACCTCAGACTTAGCTTCTTCAAGCGCCGTACCCTCGAGACACCCTTGAACGGCTTAATCTTCAAATACACGCAGTCGCCAACAGCGAAATCAACGTTCTGATGCTTGACATTATAGTATTTAGCTTGCCTGTCCTGAGCGATCAACAATCGTTCTCGAATAGTTCGTACCAACGAAGTTGCATCTTCCACTTCTTGCCGCTTGTACAGCTTCGTCTCACCCGCTTCCAACCATGACAACGGCGTGCGACATTTCCTACCATAAATGGCCTCGAAGGGCACCATTTGAATGCTCACTTGGTAGCTTTTGTTATAAACAAATTCCACCAAGTACAAGTGATCTTCCCACTGCTTCCCGAAATCTTAGACGCACATGCGAAGCATGTCTTCCATCGTCCTGTTGACTCTTTCGGTCTGACCATCCGTCCGCGGATGAAAGGCCGTGCTGAAACTCAGCTTGATTCCCAACTTTTGTTGCACCAACCTCCAGTAATTGGACGTGAACCGCCCATCTCGGTCACTCACGATGCTGCGGGGCACACCGTGAAGTCGAACAATGTTATCCACATAGAGTTTTGCCAATTGCTCCACCGAATCATCCTTCCTATTCAGAATGAAGTGCGACACTTTTGTCAATCGATCTACGATCACCCAGATGACGTCGTTTCCCTTCTGCGATCTTGGCAACCCATGCACAAAGTCCATTTAAATATCGTCGAACTTCCACTCCGGGATAGACAAAGACTTCAAGAAACCTCCAGGCTTCTGGCACTCCGCCTTCACTAAGACGCACGTTTGACACTTCGTCACATAAAGTGTCACGTCCTTCTTAAGTCCTGACCACCAGAACAACTTCTTCATATCACGGTACATCTTCGTGCTCCCTGGGTGAATCGAGTACTTGGTATGATGAGCCTCGTACATCAATTCCACCCGCAGTTTACCCACATTTGGGACGCACAGACAACTGTCCTTCCATAACAATCCATCCACAACATCAAATTGAGAATTTGACCCATTCAAAGCCTCATCCATTACTTGCTTCATGTTGCTATCCAAATCCAGAGCCTGCCGAATCCGATCAGCCAGGTCATACTGAACTTCTGTCCAGTTCAATTGCGCTTCAGCACTAGTCTGCTTGTCAACACAAGAGATCTCTAATGCCTCCAACTCCCGAATTAAACGCTCGTCATGAACCGACAACCAGTTGGCCCGCGCAGGGGCCTTGCGACTCAACGCATCCGCAACCGCATTGCCTTTCCCAGCTATATAATGAATGTATCTTGAAGGTGTAGTCACCCCGGAACTCCATCCACCTCCGCTGCCTCATGTTTAAGTCCTTTTGATCCAACAAGTACTTCAGACTTTTGTGTTCGGTATAGATATCGACCTTCACACCGTACAGGTAATGCCTCCACAACTTCAGAGCAAATATCACGGCCGCTAACTGCAAGTCATGGACCGGATAATTCCTCTCGTGTACTTTTAGCTGACGCGAGCCATAAGCTATAACACTCTCATGCTGCAGCAGAACACAACCCAATCCACTGCTTGAAGCATCATTATAGATCTCAAAGCCTTCGGTCCCACTCGACGAACTTAGAACAGGCGCCGTGGTCAACCGACTTTTCAGCTCTTCGAAAGCTTGTGCACACTCAGGCGTCCAAACAAACTTCTGCTCTTTCCTCGTCAGAGTCGTGAGGGGTAACGTTATCCGCGAGAAGTTCTCCACGAAGTGCCTGTAATAGCCGGAAAGCCCCAGAAAACTCCGGACTTCCGCTACCGTAGACAGCATAGGCCCCTCCCGTATAGCAACTATCTTCGCCGGATCCACTGCAATTCCCTCTCCACTAACTATGTGACCGAGGAATGCTACCGAGGACAACCAAAACTCGCATTTGGAGAACTTGACGTATAGTTGATTCCTCCTCAGTGTCAGGTACTCTCTGAAAGTTCTGTTCATCAGATGCATGAACACGGATAACACATTAGTCAGCCCAAACGGCATGACGGTAAACTCATAATGCCCGTATCTCGTGCTGAAAGCTGTCTTGGGGATATCACTTTCTCTTATCCTCAGTTGGTAATATCCAGATTTAAGATCCAATTTCGAGTACACCAATGAACCGACTAAGTGATCAAACAGATCATCAATCCTTGAGATCGGGTACTTGTTATTCTCCGTTAACTTGTTCAGCTCTCGATAATCGATACAGAGTCGCAAGCTTCCGTGCTTTTTCTTAACAAAAAGGACCGGTGCGCTCCAAGGCGACGAACTTGGACGCACATAACCCTGTTCCAACAGCTCTTGAAGTTGAACCTTCAGCTCCACCATCTGCTTAGGCGCTAACCGATACGGGGAGCGTTACACAGATTTGGCACCTGACACAACTCAATAGTGAATGCATTCTCCCGCTGAGGTGGAGCTCTAGGGAGATTGCCAGGGAACATGTCAGGGTCCTCGGATACTACTGGGATGCTGTCCAAAGCAGGCTTAGGCTTCGAAGCCTCCACTAGCGTGAAGAACAGCTCTGCACCAGCACGAACTGCCTTAACCACCTGAAGAGCAGACATCAAAGTCTTGCTCGATCCTTTCAAGCTCGCAAATGTCGTCTCACGACCAGTTCCCAATTTGACCTCCTTGTGATTGCAATCAATGTATGCCTGCTGCTTCAAGAGATAGTCCATACCAAAAATCATGTCGAATTCCACTAGCGGCAGTAGCGACGCTTGCAAGTCGAACTCCTGACTCATAATCCCTATCTTTATGTCACAGACTCTATCCGCGCGCATTGAACACCCATTAGACAACAACACATCCAATTTGTCCTTTGCCATCGAAGTAGGTACTCCGATGCGCGATACAAATCATTCGGACAAAAAAGTGTGCAAAGCTCCCGTATCGAACAGTACTCTCGCCGGATTATCAAAAATCAAAACAAAGACTATACAAGCAGTAATAAGCTAACATGCGCAAGGTAACAAGTATTTAAAGCTAACTTGCATTAAATTTAAACCGTACCTATCACCACATCAGCTTGCTTTATGGCCTCCTGCTGGCCAATGTTATAGACTCTAGGTTGAGTTGGAGCATAGTGGGATGCGGTTGACTCCACCGCCTTGCCCTTCTCCTCATAGGTTGCTTCCGGCTTTCTCTCGGACTTTGGATGTCCGCTCCAACAGTCTCGGGCAAAGTGTCCCTGCTTTCCACAGTTATAGCATGCGCCCGGGGTTCGGCCTGTAGTTGCCCCCGAAGCACCGGAAGAAGGGGCTGGACCCGAAGTCCTAGCCTTCTTATAGAACTTACGAAACCCAGACTTTGAGGTAGTCGACACCTCGAACTCTGTCTTCTTAGCACTAGAGTCTTTTTCGCCTGTACATTTCTCAGACCCTTCTCCAAAGACCGGGCCGTATTGACCAGGGTCAAGAAGCCCTGCGTTATAGGCCCCGAGAGCAGTAGCCTTAGGTCATCCCTCAGACCCTCATAGAAACGGTTTGTCTTACGCTCCTCATCAGCAAATGCAGAGCTAGCGTACCGACCCAACCGTGAAAATTCGTGGAGGTACTCGTCCACGCTACTCTCTCCTTGCGCCAACTTCTGGAATTCATTCTCTATCGCGATCCTCTGAGTCGAGGGAAGGTACCTTGCCAAGAATAGTCTCGAAAATTCTTCCATCGAGACGTCTGTGAGTTGCCTTCCCCTCAGGTGATGTAGCTCTAAACCTTCCCACCACAGCCTTGCATCTCCGTCCAACAGGAAAGTAGCTATGGTGGTCTTCTGCCACTCCTCCGTTTCCGTAGCTGTCAAGACTCTCTTTACTCGGGAGAGCCAATGCTCAGCTTGGAATGAGGTTCCAGTCCCCGAGAACACCGGAGGATTGAAGCCCATAACATGCTTGAGCTGCTTTTCGGTCGCTCTTCTAGGTATCAACGACTCCACCACCGCTTGTTCAACCCTTCTCGGTTCTTCCGCTTGAAGCGGTACCTGCTCCACTGCAGGAGTTGGGTGTTGCACCTGCCTTGTTGGCTGGGCGTTTATCATAGCAAACACCGCTTCAGCCACCAATCTTATGGTTTCTGCCGAAGGAGGAGTTGTAGGCACATCATTGGGTGCACTACTTGCCTCATAATGCGGGTTTTCTGAAGGCCCTGCACCACTCCTGGTCACCTATAGACGTACAAAACACCATTAAGTGACCGAACAACATCGCAAAGATCAATTATATGAACACGCAGGTTCCTCAAACATGTGTATTTTTATTCCTAAGTGGACATTCATGAGTTCTTTTTATGTTATAACGATGACGCACACACATGTGCTCACCACCCCTTAAATTGAATTCGTCCACGAATTCATTTAAGCAGACCGGACATTCCTCCGTTTCTTTGCAACTCTTAATATACTTCCGCTAGAATGTACTCTGTGTAGGACGTGTGTTATTGGAAGAATGATTTCATTTAGTAACCCTTCCGTCTGTCCGTAGTATATGCCGTCGGGCCACGGCCGGACCTACTGCTCTATGCCATGTGACAGATATGGGGGTTACAATTTGGTATCAGACTACCGGTTTCGGTCATGCTTAAATGAATTCATGGACGAATTCAATTTAAGGGGTGGTGAGCACATGTGTGTATGTCATCGTTATAACATAAAAAGAACTCATGAATGTACACTTAGGAATGAAAATACACATGTTTGAGGAACCTGCATGTTCCTATAATTGCTTTTTGCAATTTTGTTCGGTCACTTAATGATGTTTTGTACGACTATAAGTGACCAGAAGTGGTGCAAGACCGACAGAACGCCCGGTCTCTGAGGCAAGTAGCGCACCGAATGATGTGCCTACAACCCCTCCTTCGGCAGAAACCATAAGATTGGTGGCTGAAGCGGTGTTCGCTATGATAAGTGCCCAGCCTGCAAGACAAATGCAGCAGCCTGCCCCTGCAGTGGAGCAGGTACCGCTTCAAGCGGCAAAACCGAGAAGCGTGAAGCAGGTGGTGGTGGAGCCATTGGTACCTAGGAGAGCAACTGAAAAACAGCTCAAGCATGTTATGGTCTTCAATCCTCCGGTGTTCTCGGGGACGGGAACCCCATCCCAAGCTGAGGATTGGCTCTCCCGGGTAAAGAGAGTCTTGACAACTACAAAAACGGAGGAGTGACAGAAGACCACCATAGCCACTTTCCTGTTGGACGGAGATGCAAGGCTGTGGTGGGAAGGTTTAGAGCTACATCACCTGAGGGGAAGGCAACTCACGGACGTCTTGATGAAAGAATTTTCGAGACTATTCTTGGCAAGGTACCTTCCCTCGGCTTAGAGGATTGCGATGGAGAATGAATTCCAGAAGTTGAAGCGAGTAGACAGTAGCGTGGACGAGTACCTCCACGAATTTACACGGTTGGGTCGGTACGCTAGCTCTAGATTTGCTGATGAGGAGCGTAAGACAAACCGTTTCTACGAGGGTCTGAGGGATGACCTAAGGCTACTGCTCTCGGGGCCTATGACGCAGGGCTTCTTGACCCTGGTCAATACGGCCCGGTCTTTGGAGAAGGATCTGAGGAATGTGCAAGCGAAGAAAGACTTGAGTGCGAATAAGACGGAGTTCAAGGTGCCGACCTCCTCAAAGTCTGGATTCCGGAAGTGGAATAAGAAGGCTCGGACTTCAGGTCCAGCCCCTTCTTCTGGTGAGCCAATGATGGTTTTTATTGGGCGTCTCACACACCTTGAGCCCTTGCCCAGTGAAGTACGAGACGCCGTCGCGTTGGCGTGGTAGATGAAGAGCATGCGAAAAACCGTCAAGCTAAACTCGATGCGCTCCCGGCGCATGTAGCTGGCGAAAGCGATTAACACCGAAATGGCGTTCGGGTTAAGATGCGCGGGGACGACGCCGAAGTACTTTAGGACCTGTTTTACCTTCGGCCAGAGGGGCAATATCAACCCCGCCTCGAAGTGCGAGACGGGGAAGGCGAGCTCTCCCAGGTAGTAGGTGTCGACCGCCTCGCCGACCTTGGGGGGGGGGGGGGGGGCGCAATTCGAGCCCCTCCCTCATGTACTCGCGAACAAAGTTGCAGTAGTCTTCGTCAGGAAGCTTGCCGGGAGGGAAGTCGTGATCGGTAAACCGTTTACCGCAGCGACTGCGCCCCTCGCCTTCCTCGACTTAATTCTTCCCCATCCTAGGCGAGACAGATGGAGGCGAGATGGTTGAGGGAAAAGAAGCAGTGAGAAAGAGAATCAACGAGACAAAAGAAGCAAGGGGGCAAGGGCTTGGACGCGGCACAGGTGAAGGCGCGAATATCCTTCTGATCCGGGGGCAGGAGTATTTATAGCGGATATGGTCAAACAGATAAAATGAGTGGGAAAAATGTATGTAGGAAGGGGGAGAGTCGGCCGACGGTTCACTCTCTCTCCTAAACCTCGCGTGGCCCATCACAGGCTTCTTCAGCAAGGTAGGACAGAATAAATGAATAAAAAAGAATAAAAGAAATTAAGAGATTAAGCTAGTAGCAGTAAATATTTAAATGTGCCATCCCGCATAAGGCGGACACCATGTTCTCAGACCCTAAGTTACTGACAAGACGGTAGCATAATATGTTACCAAATTATTACAACATTAAGGGGTAAAGGAAAAAAAAAGAAGAAAGTGCGAGACAGATGAATAAAGCGGGACAAACAGGGCGGTCTTTAATAAGAGTGCCATTTCCAGCGGCCACCGCGAGCCCCCGCGCAGGGGAGCCTACTGTGCGTGTGGAAGGCGCGAACGATGCCAAGCCCACTGTGCGCGAGACGGAGCTGCATGTCGACCTCGCTGATAATGGCCTGAGGTCGGTCCCATCAACCTCTATCTCGGCGTCAACCTCGGAAGACAAGCGAGCGCACTCAATCTCCAGCCATTCAATTTGCCTATCAGCCACCTGCTTGTCCTGCTCCAGCTTGCAGATGGTGCGCGCGTGTTTCCGGAACATCTCGGCAGTCTTGCGCTTCATCTCCAGCAGGTCCATGGGGTCGCCCAGGTAGTCTTCAATCTCGTCTATGGGAGGGCGAGACGGCGAGTTGCCTAAAGAGATCCTCAGCAGGCGAGTCGGCCTGGGCGCCTACGCAAGGTGTCGAGGGGCAGAGTAAGGGAGGCTCTCGCAGGAGGGCGTGGGAGTAGCGAGCGGGACAGAGAAGCGAGAGAGAAGGTTTTTTACCAAGATGGCGGGAGGTCCCGGCGGCCTGAGAAGGGTCGTCCTTCCTCTCGTTGGGAGGAGTAGATGGGGGAGTGGAAGGCCGTGGTGAGTCAGAGTCTTCGCGGTAGACGACGTTGTCATCCCTCGGACTTTCTGGTTGGAGTAGAGGTGCGGGGGCTCCCTGAAGAAGCAAATGGTAAATAAGCAGATGCGGATGAAGGGGTAATTGGGACAAAAGCGAGAACTCACCTCCTTCTCTCTAGGAGATGCGGGAGGAGGAGAGGGGTGGATTTCCAGGGCAGCGCGAGATGGCTCCTCGGCCGAGGAGGGGGGGGGGGGGGCGCCTGTCTTTACCCTCTTTGGGCGAGGCGATGATGACAATAAGGAAGGTGGGGCGCGAAACAGTGCCGTGGTCAGAGCGGCCACGTTGGCCTTGTTCTGCTTGCGCACCATCGCAAGGTGCTCGCGGAAACTCTGGCTGTGAGACATGATTGCAGTAGAGCCAAGGAAGGAGGAAGTGTGAAAGGGGGCATCCTCTATACGGAGTAGGAATCCTATATTTATAGGCTCCGGTGGAGGGCCTTACCAAAGATTCCCTCATAAATACGCCCATAAATACGTTTTAATGACACGAGCCTCAGTTGGACTTTCTTTCCGAGCTTGAAACAACCTCGAAAAGAGCGGGGATTGTGTACAACCTCGGACTCGCAGGAACAGTTCAGGCTCGAAAAGAGGGGAAGGTAAGGCGAGCTGGGCTCTTTGATAGAGCCTACTCGCTGGGCGAGTGGGTCCCAGGAAAAGGGCTCCTCGCCGGGCCAGGGCCGGCTCGCTAGGCGAGAGGGGCCCAGCGGTTCGGGCGAGAGGGGCCCAGCAGCTCAGGCGAGAGGCTTTCTAGGCGAGACGAACCCAGAGAGGGCCCAGCGGCTCAGGCGAGAGGCTTTCTAGGCGAGACGAACCCAGAGAGAGGACCAGTCGCGAGGCGAGGGCCAATCCGCTAGGCGAGACGAGCCCCATGGGTAGGAGCTCTCGCCCGCGAGGCGGTGCTCTCGCCGAGCGCCGGTTCAGTGGTTGGTCAGGAACCGGTTCAGTTGGAAGGTGGTTCACCTTTTTAGCCCAGGTGATTTTACGCTTTTGCCCTCGGTGGTCTGCATATAACCCTTCAGAACAGCGGAGTTTGGCTGTTGGCAGACCCTACCAAGGGTATTCTGGTAATTTCAGGTCGGTTCAGTTTGGTTATTGACAGTTTAAACTCAGAGGCCTATAAATAGACCCATAGGGGTTCTTCAGAAGAGACTTTTTCCCGGTACTTTAAAAGAGTTTCCTGTGCTTTCTGAGGAGTTCCAAGCCCTGCTTTTGGCTTTGGAGGGGAAGCTCTCAGAGATCTTCCGGGTAAGATGTGAGACCTCCCTGCTGAGGTTTTGGGCCGGTTTCTGGTCCTTCACAACCAGTCGGAGGTCAGAGTTTGGGACAAGTAGTTGTTGGCTACGCCCCTGATTTCGAACTTTCGTTGATGTCAAATTTTGGCTTCAACACTCAGACTCTTGCATATGAACTACATCCGTAGAAGCTCATCTGCCTATCTCTTAAGCTCAACATGCTCCCTATTCATCCGGTAATGTGGTAGGTTCGGGAGTGAGGCCCTTGTGGTCAGATCTATGGCGTGATAGATGTCACACAATGGGGGTAACTTATTAGGTAAATCATCTGACACAATATCAACTTATTTTGTCGTGACAGTTACCACTGACCAAATAATACCATTTTTAAACTAGCACAAAATATTAATAGTGAGCTTAATTACCTCGATCGGACAACCACAATAAGATTAATCCCAATCGGACGGTAAAATTAAAATTATAAGATGAGTAAATTTTGAAAGTTATATACACGCAATGCTTTAAGAATTCAATGTGAACCTGCACAATTCATCACTTTGACTAACAAAACTCCAGACTTTACAAAAATAACTTGTATTATTGTTAACCCAAATCCTGCGACAGCTGAGGCGAGCATCAGACAAGCTGGGACAACTTACCAGGCGGCCATTTCCAGAGTTCGCGAGGTCTTCAGACGTACATTCCAGATGTCCGCAAACATTCTCCAGTCCGTGGCTTTAGCAAGACGGTGTTTGGCGAGGTCACTCTTCAGGAGACCCCAACATGTACATTTGGCAGGCGGTCTCTCACAGGGCCGCATCGTGGATCTAGCCCAGAGGTCGCGGCAGGCATTTCTCTTGGAGCCCGGGCGGACTCGCCTCTTCGACATCGACCCCAGTGGTACCACGCGGTTATGTGCTGCCTCTTCTCTCAACCCCCGCCGCCCGACTATTCGTGTACCTCGGGTGGTTGTACATTTAATGTCGTAGTTAATGAAGCGTTAAAAGCCCGTCAGTTCGTGAACCGTCCGAGCGGCCTACCCTCAAGTATAAATAGGGACCATGGGTGTTTGGATGGGACATGCGGACTTAGCCCAGAACCTGCCTAGTTGTTGGTGCGGACACCAAGTCCAATCAGTCTTTTCTCTTCTTTCACACTTGTACTCGCCCGTACTCTCTTGTAATCACTTTACAGTTACTCAAGAGGCCCGTCACAAGGATGACATTTGCCGCGGCGGGTCAAACCTGGTGTTCGCTGCTGCCAACGACATCTCCTTGTTACGCTCCTTTTTACTCGCTTAAACCGTCCGCAGGGCTAGTAACTGATCGCTTGCGAACTACTTTTTTCTCTGCCGACCACCCGACCCAGGGATAGCGCGCAGAGAGTTGGTGACATTTTTGCTTCCAACAATTATTGTTTAAAATTTGTATTATAAGATGTGAAAAGAAATCAAAATTCAAGTCACATTGCGCTCTTCAGTGATGCCATCTTGATTTTGATCTTCCAATCATTCCTTTGAGATTGATTATTGTATGTCTTCTCTTCTTTTCTTAATATACATGTTCGGGTGTATGTAATTGTTTAGTATTTGTTAAATGCTTATCATATTAATGCTTACCATTTCTAGATATTAGCATTCAGTTTCTTGTAGCAATATAGAAGCCATGATTATAATTGAACTGTCTAGGGTTTGTTTGTTGTCCTATGTTTTAAAGAAATTATTGTGATCCATACCTTTGTCGTGTCATGCCCTTGTGTTCATGCTCTTGTATCTTTCCATACATTTTGGAGCAGGACCTATTCCATGTCATCTAAGAAAATATTATGTGGAACATCTTAATCAGCACCTTTGATGACATCATCATTACTATTTGTATTGTTTGTTCTTGGGAGTTTATATCGGTGATTATGCAGGTGACTTGGTGGGAACCTATTATGCATGTTTTCCTTTCTTGGCCATTTTTATGTATTAGGTCACTATTAGTTCATGTGTTATAGGGTCATCTATTATTGGATGATTCATAGATTTGCTTCATCCTTTTCACACCTAACCATCCACCCTTCTCTATGGACATCTCACATTATGCCCCCTATGCCTGTTCACCCTCTCTTTACTTTTGGGAAGTTTCCATGGAGCTGGTAGTTACCCAAGCGAAAGTTGAAGGGGTGCTAGGTAGAGGAAAGGAAGAGAGATGACACAAAAAAGTTCACAAAAGGAGTAGAATAGATAATTGGATAGAAGGTCTGGGAGGAATCCCTGCCAACTCTCGAGGGCTTGTTCTCTCGAAAATCTTCCTCACTAAGATCCTCCCTAGGGTTGGTTCTCCCAAGGATCTCCTGAAAAGAGGTACAAAATTCAAGTGATCCATAAGATGATCCATGCATACATATCTCTCCCTCTTATAGACTCTTACGACACGCAAATAAGAGGACTCTTATTAATTAATTACAATTAAAGACGCATAATAAGTAATCCCAATTAATTCAAGATAATTAATTAATATTGACTAAATAATTGATACTGAAGTTAAAGATGTATGAAAATGTTTAGAGAAAGAAAAAATTTTGCGGCTTACATGTTTATTTAATAAGATATTGAAGTCAAATGAGATGTCAAATCAACGAAGAGAAAGTATCTTGGTACATTTGTATAAGAACAATTGAGATATACAAAATTGTGTTATTTACAGAGGAATTAAATTAATGAGTCTTATCATGAAACTATGAGAGCGAGCAATACAAAAAAGAGTGAGACGAGCAACTATCATCTCAAAGAATCAATTTGGATTTTTACCATAGTGGTCGACCATGGAAGTTATACATCTCTTAAGGAGACTCATTGCGAACCATTGAGAAAAAAAACAAGATTTGAATTTGTTGTTTATCATTGCCAACCATTGAGAAAAAAAACAAGATTTGAATTTGTTGTTTATCGATCTTGAGAAGACTTATGATAGTGTTTCATGAGAGATCTTATGGAGAGTCTTAAAAAAGAAAAGTGTAAATGTATCATACATTGACATAATCAAATATATATACAAATTCAGTGACGAGGTAATGAACATCTGGAGGATTAACGCGGGAATTCTCTAGCATTGTTGTCCTACGTCAAGGTTGAGCTTTAACCCCTTATCTCTTTACCCTTATCTTAGATGAGCTCAACAAACATATCCAACAAGCAATACCATGGTGTTTATTGTTTGCGGAGCGTGGCGCGAGGATGTAAACGCAGACCTTGAATCTTGACAAAACACTTTAGAAACGAAGGGTTTTAGGTTGAGTATGGCAAAGGAGTATATGGAGCTTAAATTTAGCAGTGCAAGAGGGACATATGACTTTGTTATTAAGTTGGGTGATCAAGATATTTCCCACTGTGAGTGCTTTAAATTTCTTGGATCGATAGTTCAAAAAGTTGGAAGTATTGATAAAGATATGATACATAGAATCCAAGCAAATTGGTTAAAGTGAAGAAGCGTGTCAGGGATCTTATGTGATTGTAAAGTACCATTAAAACTTAAAGGCTATGAAGCATGGATACTTTCCCGAGTCCCTTGTACCCGTACTGGGTACGTTTCAGGCGCTGGTACGTACCTGATACTTGACGGATACACATGTTATTCTAGTGTGAGGATAAACTTAGATTTGATAGATCGTTCTGCATTTTTGATATGACTATATTTTTCTAAAGCAAACAAAAAATTTCTCAATGTATTTTAGAAAAGAAAAATGACTCATAAATGCAACTCGCGGTGTTTGTTTACTGTTGTAGCAAAATGTGATTCTGACTTATGTTTCTTTTTATCGTTAGAACTACGGAGAATTTAATTTAAATTTTTTTTTTGTTAATTTACTATGTATTTGACGATTAGTGTTTATTTACTTGCTTAATATGAATTTTTCTGTGTTTTATATTCTCCCTCTTTTTAAAATATGGCATAGATATACATGTACATATATATATATATATATATGTATATAACTTAATTTTATTGACATCATGCTCTGAAAGTACTCGTATCCTTATTTTTTGATCTCTACATACCGCTGTACCAGATACGTTTCGTACCCGTATTGGTGCTTCATAGCTTAAAGGCAAGTTTTACCATTTTGCAATTAAACCAGTGATGCTCTATGGTTCAGAGTGTTGGGCTGTGAATTGTGAACATAAGCAAAAAATAGGAATTGTGAAGATGAGAATGCTTAGGTGGATGTGTGGATACACGAGACTGGATAAAATTAGGAACGAATATAATAGGGATAAGACATGAGTGGCTACCAATTGCTGAGAAGATGCTAGACTAAGATGGCTTGGACGCGTACAAAGGATACCATTAGAGACACCTGTTAGGCATTGCGAGAGTTTAGTCCCTCGGCATGTTAAACGGGGGAGGGGTAGACCAATAAAAACTTGGAATGAAACTATAAGGAAAGACATATTGTACTTAGGCATTAGTGAGATTATGACTAAAGATTGGGCACAATAGCGACAAAGGATCCATATAGCCGACTCCACTATAGTCGGATAAAGGCTTGAGTGATGTTGTTGACTAAAAATGGCTAAAACAAAAAATTTCTAGTATTAAATAATTAATTCTAATTAATTGATACTATATTAATTAATTAATTATTATATTGCTCACTCATGTGCGCTTCCTAAATTCGTAGAGTGTGGATGTGATGCCCTGAGTGTTGTCGTATGAGGCTCGTCCAGACTGGTGTTTCCCTAATAGTTGCCCACTTTTCCATAAATAACCCACTCTCTATCCACCTCTTCGACTTCTACATTTATTCCCTTGAACCACCTTTCATATCCCCCTTGAAAACTCTCGTTCATCCGTCTTTTCCTTGGCGACCTTTGAGCTTTGTCGCACCATGCATCCCCCTTCCCTCAGTAGGGCACTTTTTGTTATTTGATATTCCCTTTCCTTGGCTTATAAGCAGCCTTTAACCTGTATTGGCATTGGAAGATTGAATAACAAGACAACCTTCTGGTTATAATTGTATTCTCTATTGTAAGTGATCTCTATAGTGAAACAAGACAATGTAGCTTTTGAATAACATGACAACCCTAATGCCAACCCCTGGAGAAGAACTTGGCTTGTGGAGATTAGAGTCATGGTTAAGGTTTGCTCTTGGCTACAGGTCTCTGTTTATCCTTGTAGAATTCACCATTGTTTTCAGTTTCTTCTTCTTTAAATATCTGAAATATGACATTTTTCTACAGTAGCTTTTTTTTTGCTCAGGTTCATGTTAATTTAGTTATATTTAGCTCTTTTTACCTGCTAGCATTTTATATTTTATTTTAATCTTTTGTTTTGAACTTGTGTTAGCTATGTCAAATCAGCTTACTTCAAAATCTTAGGCAAATTAATATAAGACATTTTTCATAGCTTATTCGAATATAAGTTTAAACATTGGTAATCATTGGTAGGACAATTTTTTAGATTCCTTACATTTGCCATCAAAATCTATATCAATTGCCATGATGGAAGAGTTTTATCAATGTTTTTTTGACTTTATAGTTTGATTTTTTTGATATTGAAAAGCGAGAATTCTAGGGATCCATAAAATTAAAATCAGGAAGAGGGGACGACGAGGAGAGAGAAGATGGAATGCATTTTGTTTCTCTTTCTCCATATAAAATTTTATTACAAACTGCAAGTCTCATATTAAATAAGAGAAAATTTTAATTTGGTGTCATTTATGAGCATTTTTTAAAATTAAAAATTTCAACCATTTACTTTGATTTAAAATAAATTTTGTAATATTCAAAATGTACATAAATGTATTCAAATGATTCTAAATTTTGCAATCACCTTCAAAAACAATTTTAACTCCTGTGAATTTGTCATTTAAAAATGTGAATTTTAGAAATTTCTCTCTTAGAATAATGGGGTTTTATGATAAATCCAATAATGGGGCTTTAAGATAAATCCAATTATAATTTGAAACTTACATATACATTTCCTTGTAGGGCGGATGTGATGAGGAGCTTAGTATTTTTCTTTACAAAGGAAATGCGGACGAGGAGGTCATCAAGGCATTGCAGGGTAAAGAAATGGGCCTCCGCGAGCATGGTGAACTGATTAAGGTACACATCGTTCCATATAACAAGCTTTGGCGCATAACAGCAGATGCCAAGGCTCTTACAGCCGTCACATTATACGACATGGCCAGAAGAGACGGTCTTCTCCCATGAGGAAATGCGTATGGTAATATTTCTTTTTATCTGATGAAATATTAGTTTATTACCTCCACCACATTAAAGAGAAGACTTTCGGCCTTCCTGATGTAACAATTGTGAAATGCCAATGCTTAGGAGGGCCATTTTTTTATACTTATTTGGCCATCCGAAAATTTGACAATTCTCTATTTTGTCGGTACTGCAATTAGACTGTTACCGAACTGCATGACGGCGAACCTCCTTGGAGGGTGTACGCACGACGATCACACACGTAGAGGGGGCGGGGATAATACCACGGTACTGCCCGGCGTTACTCACCGCGATACCGCGGGGGGAAGCGCGACAGCAGGAGACCCGACGAAAATTCTGGATGGGGAGCAAGTCTAGTTTTAATCTAAAGACATTTTGGTTATTTTGTTTTATTGAGCCTCATTATATAAGAGGCCTATTGTAACCCTAAACTTTATCTTACTGAAATATGGATCGGAGGGATAGAGACTCTTTGCTTATTTAAGTCGAGGATATGCGGTTGGAGAGTGACTAAGACATGCGACCTACGACTAAGTGCGTCTGCTACTCTATTTGAATCGCGTGGTTTATGCTTCAAATGGAAGGCGTACTCCTGGAGGAAAGCCACCCATTTGGCATGCCTACGCACTTCCTTCTGGGAGTTCAAGCGCCGAAGAACATCATGATCAGTATTAAGGATGAACTCACGTTGAATCAAATAGTGACACCAGTGATGAAGGGCTTGGACGATGACGTAGGATTCTAGATCATATGTGGAATAACGAGTTTTGACCTCATTTAACTTCTCACGAAAAAATGCGACGAGTCGTCCCTCTTGACTCAAGACAACTCCTATTCCAATAATCGAAGCGTCACAATCCACCTCAAATATTTTTTCGAAGTCAGGAAGTGCTAGCACGGGAGCACTAGTCAACTTTTCCTTGATAAGAGAAATGACACGCTCTGCCTCAGCCGTCCAAATAAAATGACCCTTTTTAAGACAGTCGGTCACATGCGAAAAGACAGTGCTGAAATTTCTAATAAACCGACGATAAAATGAAGCTAATCCATGAAAACCGTGGGCTTCAGTGATAGTCTTTAGACTCGGCCACGCTCTAACTGCTTGAATCTTTTCTGGATCAATCTTAATTCATTCGACCGACACAATATACCCTAAAAAGGTCAAACTATCAATCAAAAATACGCTCTTTTTAAGATTTACGTAAAACTTGTTCTCCTAAAGGATCTGAAGAATCTGACGCAAGTGCACAAGGTGTTGGTCGGGGTTGTCGCTATAAATCAAGATGTCATCAAAATAAACAACCACATATGTTCCCATCAAAGGGCGGAGAACTTGATGCATGAGTCGCATAAAGGTACTCGGAGCGTTGGAGAGTCCAAAAGGCATCACAAGCCACTCGTAGAGTCCTTCCCTGGTCTTGAAAGCAGTTTTTCATTCATCCCCGGGTTGAATCCGGATTTGATGGTAGCCGCTTTTGAGATCAATCTTGGAAAAGATCTTGGACCCATTGAGCATGTCGAGCATGTCGTCCCATCGAGGGATCAGAAAACGATACTTAATGGTAATTTTGTTGATGACTCGACTATTCACACACATTCGCCAAGTTCCATCCTTGTTAGGGACGAGGAGTGCAGGAATGGCGCAGAGACTCATACTCTCCCTAACATGACCTTTTTTGATTAGGTCGGTGACTTGACAGTGGAGCTCCTCGTGCTCTTTAGGACTCATATGGTAATGTGATAAGTGGGGTAGGCTAGCACCAGGGATAAGATCAATACATTGTTGTATATCTCGCATGGGAGGAAGATGATCTGGCAGCTCATCAGACACAATAGAGGAAAACTCAGAAATAATGGGGCGTACTAAGCTAGGAATCTCTGTGGGCTCCAGAATGGAATCAAGGTCGGCTAAAACATAGACAACTTCACTAGCCTTCATCTCCTCCTGGAATTGGGAACCAGAAAGTTGCATGTGGGCAGAAGGAAAAGTAATGGATGTAAAGTCGGGGTGCCACTAGGTGGGGAATGATCCAAGGGCTTAGGCAAGGGCCCATTCTTCTGTGAGAGAAGAACGATCTTACGCCCACTACGTTCAAAAGTGTAGGAATTCTTTGCTCCGTCATGAACTACGCGCTTATCAAACTGCCACGGTCGCCCTAACAAGATGTGACAAACCTCCATGGTCGTAACGTGACACCAAACGGAATCCTGGTAGGATGCCCATGTGGAAAACTCTACTAAACACCGATGGGTGACTGAAATCGTCACAGAACTAGTGACCCAAGACAAACTGTAAGGTTTTCCTAGATGTTCGGTTCGGAGTTTAAGCTTCTCTACCATACACAGTGATACAAAATTTTTCATACTCCCGCTATCAATAATGATGGAGCAAAATTGACCATGTATGCGTGCGGTCGTACAAAAAATGTTATGTCTCAACCACTCGTCTTCTGTGGAAATTTTGGGTGTGAGGAGACTATGTTGCATGACACAAACCAGGTGCTCTGCATGCTCTCCTTCTACTTCGATTTCGTCCACGACGCTCGCATCCGATTGGGAGTCCGTAAGGAAGATCCCGTACTCAGGTTCTTGATCTTCCTCAGACTCGACCACAGCTACAAACTGCCTACGTTGGCACTCTGAGGACTTGTGCCCCGGTTCCATGCATTTAAAACACCGAAAAGTTCCCAGGTTTGGTCGGGAACCTACAACCTTTTTGCCTTTAGTATAGGCGGGTGCCGGAGTAGAGCCACTAGTGGACCCGGGAGGGTGACTCTGGTTGAGAGGCTTGGATGCGTTCGTGTTAGGAAGTCTCTCAGAAATTCGAGGGCCTGACGTTTTCTTCTGTAGTGATGCTTCTACACGTCGGGCCCGACTGGAGATCTCCCCTAGGTCTCGAAAGTCATGAAGCTCTACTTGCTCCCGGATGGCATAACGTAAGCCATTTAGGTAGCGAGACACAATCATATCTTCCTCTTCTCGAATGTCTAACCTGGACTGGAGAATAAGGAACTCGTTGGTATAGTTGTAAACCGAGAGTTTATCCTGTCGTAAGTTGTGGAATTTGCGATATAAATTTTGGAGATAATTCGGGGGAACATTTCGCTTTCGCAACTGGTTTTTAAATTCGACCCAGGTCGTGAAAGGGGCCAAACCTAACGTGAAATGTGTACGCTCTAATTGGACCCACCAGACTAGCGCGGGGCCCTTAAACCGAAGGGTGACATACTCGACTTGGCGATTTAAGGGCATACGTTTCCATGCTAAAAATCGCTCCATACGCTCGCACCAATCTAGGCATCCCTTGGGTTCTACTCGGCCCTCAAAATCGCCCACATCCAACTTGACGCCCGTATTCCATCGGGGTTGGTTTTGGGGTTCAAAGGGTTGCGACAAAGGTTCATCCTCCATAGGGTTCGGTGGAGGTGCCTGATTTAGACCAAGGCGTCTAGTGGCTTCGAGGTTGTTGACAGAAGTTCGCAGCCCATTCATGACTTGCGTGACATCACGCACCTGAGTGGTGAGTGTTTCCATCATTTGCATGAGATTGCCCATGCGTTGATTTAGGTCTTCGACGGTTGCCTCGATGTTTCCCACTCTATTCTCCATTTTTTTAAAGACAGTTTTTTTTAAAGACTGATTTTAAATATATGTAAATGTATACTTTTTTTTTAAAGTAAAGAAAAAAACAGTTCCTTTTTAAAAAAACAAATTTGTTTTTTAAGTAAAGACAATGTGTTTTTTTCACACAATTTTTTTTTAAAGACAGGATCATTCGATTCACGATAGGGGTGAATTGAACCTGCTCTGATACCAAATTGATGCAACCCGGTACGGGTCTAATGGCCTAGCATCGCCCTTCCCGAGAGAGCGGGGACTACGATAGCTAATACTCTACTCAAGACGATTCACATCAGATCTCTTAGCAGGGGCTCCAAGTGTGAGTTTAGTTATTGCGCAACCAGACTGCTCAATTCAACGACAAAAGTTCGTGCTAGAAATAACGATAAAGAAAGTACGATAAAATGCAAGTGCTAACAACACGATCAGATAAATTAATTGCTTGAGTATTATGCAACAATGGGGAGCAGAGAGGTATACCTGCGAGGATTTCCAGGCAGAGGAGTTTCCACGGGAATTCCGACACCAAGCTGGACGGTTTAGGTTGGTGGTGGCTGGACGGGGTGGCTGCAGGAGGGGATTGGTCGACAAGCTGGTCGGTTTTGTGGTGGTGGTGGCTGGACGGAGTGGCTGCAGGTGGTAGCTGATCGGCCAGCTAGTTTTTGGGTTGGTGGTGGTTGGAGTGGCTGGGAGGTGCTGAAGGAGGAGTTGAGCGATGCAGGATTACAGAGTTCCTGACTTCGGGTGCAGCGGAGAAGAAGGCGACACCGAAGGTGGGGCGGGAAAAAGACGGGATAAACTAGGTCGTCGTCGACTGTCTTTTCGAGGGCCTCTGGGTCCGACGCAGCTGCTAGAGCAGTGAGGGAGCGACGATCTTGCCGGAGCTGGAGGTGGAGCTTAGCGATGCTGGGTTCCGGAGCTCCTTCGATGCGTATGCGCTGGAGCCGGAACGGGAGGGAGGAGAAATCGGCTGGGCGGGCTGGACAGAACCCGAGAGGGGTGAAATCCCTCTCCGTTTCTTCTTTTTCCTGTCATCCGTTTCAAGAGGGGCCCGATTAATTTTATAATAGAGGATTTAATGGAGGTAGAGGAAAACTAAAGTTTTAAATTCAGATTGTAATAAAAAAGGGGGTTTTAATGTTGGGCAATCAAGAGGGGGGTTATGTGGTTTTAATGTTGGGCAATCACGAGTGAGGTTATGGAAACTCCAAGTTTTGATGAGAAATTAAGAAGAAACTTAATTCCTAACTCCCAACTCAAAGCTGAATTGTTAAATTCAGATCTGAGTTATTTTCATGCAATTAACGTAAAAAATATTGCCGCGCCTACATCCTAACACCTTCTACTACGGGATCTATTTATTAATGGTCATGTTGGCCGGTCAAACCAACAAGCCTTGTCATAAAATAGAAAGTGTGATACAACGACATATGATGATAACACAGATAAGAAGATGAATGACAACAACGAACATGATAGAAATCACGCACGCACGCACGCACGCACGCACGCACGCACGCCCCGCCGCCCGCAGCCCGCCCGCCCGCCCGCCCGCCCGCCCGCCCGCCCGCCCGCCCGCCCGCCCGCCCGCCCGCCCGCCCGCCCGCCCGCCCGCACCGCCCGCCCGCCCGCCCGCCCGCCCGCCCCCGCCCGCCCGCCCGCCCGCCCGCCCGCCCGCCCGCCGCCCGCCCGCCCGCACGCACGCACGCACGCACGAGTCGTATCGTGGGGAATCCCAACGTATTCGTGGGGACTCAACCTGCACAGACTCAGATAAAGAAGGGAGATCAAGTAATAAAAGAGAACTAAAATAATCAGAACATGGGAGAGTGATCCCGGTATCACACTCAGCGAGATCCAAGCATAGATCATCGTCGGCATCATATGAGTCGTATCGTGGGGAATCCGAGAACTCGAGGTCCACAGTGGTAAGGGGAACAACCTCATCCAATAAGGAAGTGCAAACCTCCTTATTGGATGAGGTTTGCACGTAAGGTTACCTCACCTTACGCACACAATCGAGCATATCTTATCTGGATGCGACCGCAGATGCATCAGTATCGCTGATAGAGGTAGTGTCCTCGTAGCAAGGTGAGGTAACCACTATGAAGTCAACACCATACTCTCGACTCTCAGTAGTGAAGTGACTCGAGATAGTCCTAAGGGAAGAGCAGGGGGTGACCAAACTCAAGTGTAGATCAATCAATATAGCATTGAGAACTGTTTCTCTGCTCAAAGGGGACACTAGGTTTAGATGTAGGTCTACGTGAGGTGAAAATGATGGATATACCATCACAACATCACTAGGTTGCTCGTCCTCACCCACGTGACCATGCTCACTAGTCAGGCTAGTATCACTTTCCACCTGTATCATTGAGTCATGATCTGATTCAACCTCAAGATCACATGAGCACTGAATCTCATCAAACTGAGAAGGATCAAAACCAAGTGTCGGGTCTCTTAGCTCGGTGGGAGGATTACTCGCCGCATCGGTGGCTTGACCCAAATCCCTAGGCTGTCTTTATAATGTAGACTTTAGATGATCAAATTGAGCTTCTAAGAGATCAAAGCGGTCAAGAACTAATTGCAGAAATTTAGCCTCAGGTAACTCTATTGGTTGAATATTAGGAGGGTCTTGACATGTATTGCGATCTTGCCGATGGTGACCTCTATATGATTTCTGAGGGTCGTCTACACGGTAGTTCCTAACATAATCAGATTGTGCTCGTGTGTGTGTATGAGCTCTCTGTGAACATGCAATGGAGGTCGCACATATCCAAACTCAGTTTCCTCTCCTACAGGAGTTGTGTAGCGGCGATGACCTGAGCGATATTCAATTTTATCATCGTGAAGTCGCAGAGAGGTGTAATGATGAAGACGTGAGGACCTCTCGTCGTGTTGATCGCCTCTAGCATAATGAGATTGTGTTGAGGGGTCGACACGATCTCTAGGAGTGGTGTACGGGGAACGATGATACTCATAATGATAACATGAAGGTTTCTCTAAATGGGTTCTATGAGGTCAGATATAAGTAGACTCAGGACACCTAGATAGGGGAGACTGCCATCGATGAAAACTAGACATAAATGAACCGAACGACTATTTAAATCCTACCACCACGAAACATGCAAATGACCTAACGTTAACCTCTGATATCAAAATGATGTAGGGGTAGGCTACGGGTGCACAAAACCTATTACTCTAGGCGATAGTGCAAGGGTGACATGCTAATCCAAACCTACATGCAATGTAAAGATTGATGTTTCGGCAAATAAGTTAAAGAATGCAAATTTTAGCACCATATAGATATTTAAATTGAAAACAAATATTTAATTTTAGCAAATTATAATGGCTTCCTCCGCTCGGAGGGCCAAAGCGAAGCGCGCGACGGATGTTTCATCCTGCAAATTATTAGAGTACCAAAACAAATTTCCACAAACAAGAATCACTGCAAAATATAGCAAATCACTAAATGGAAAATGTCGAGTCAAATAATACAATACTACAAAAGCTCACAAAATAGAGGGCTGAACCGAAGCACTGAAGAATTTGAGGTCCGGATATGTAGATCGGCGATCGGAGATGGAACCGGTGGCGAGGCGGCAGTGGTGGTGGTTGTTGGCGGTAAACGTTGAAAACGAACAATAAACGGTGGATCCGGCCACGTATAAGTAGATCCGGACGGGAAGAGTAGATCCGACACTATGTTATCGGATTCGGGCTGGAAAATTCCAGATCTGGATTTATCCGGAAGTGGTGTCTGTTTTGGAAGGTGGTTTCACGGGAATAGGGGCCGTCAACATAGAGAAATTAGGGTGAGAAGGGGCGGTTGTGGCCTGGAGTGGGGCTAGGAGGGTTGCTGCGAGTGGCTGCAAAGGGAGGGCCGGCGACGGCTGGATGGCAGAGGGGGTGCAGGCCGGCTGCTGGTTATTGGAGGGAAAACAGAGGCTTCTTCAGGTTCCACAGTGGAGGAAATAGAGGGAGCAAGCGGCTGAGATTCAACAGGAAGCTGCTGTTCAGGCCGGCGGTTTCAGGGCAGCAGGGGCTGGTTGGCGGCTGGAATAGAGGGAAAAAACTATACTATATGAATAGGGAATTTCATAAATGAATAGTTTAATGAGAAATTAACAAAATCTGGGCAGCAAACTGTGACTGATTTTGGAGGCTGTAGGGGGGCTGCATGAGTGTTTTGGGAGGGGGAAAAGAAGGATAGGGTTAGGGAATATCTTGGAGAGGAAGATAGGCACCTAGAAGTCATCACCTAAGGTTCCACGGAGTTGGCACCGTGGCGGGATCGCGGGAATCCTGGATTAGCTTTCTCCAAATTCTACAATGTTCTAAATTCAGCCTTCTACCACTCTTATTTATAATAAAAGAAGCACTAGGGCATCCCATTCGACGGCAATGATTGGCCGGTGAGAGATGTCTCGAAATACATGAAATAAAAGTCCAAAAAAAAAATAAAGTATTATAAGATTGACTTGCGGCGACGCTCCGGGCGCAATCGCGGAGTCCGATCGTTGATCCGGGCACGACATATTTGGAAAGTTGTCAAATCAATCCCGAACGGGCTCAAAGCGCGTCCTCGTCTCTTCTCCGCATCATCTTGTTTAGTCATAATTCTTTTCTATCCTCGCCTCTAATCTTCCCTTAGCCTCTCAACATAAATCCTTTCTCGCCGCTTAAGATTCTGATACGAATTGGAACAGACGTATCAAGAATGCAAGCAAAAGAACTTCAAATATTGCAAGTGAAAACTAAATGAAGATAGAAGAACGAGACATGCTTGTTCTGAGCTCTTGTAGGCTGAATCTATTTAAGAGCCCTTCTCTCCTTAAATAAGATGAAGACCCGCCGCAGGATAAAACATGCTAAAGGATAAAATATGGAAATAATTACCAAAATTTTCCCTAGAAGTTCAAAATTATAGCTTGAACCTCTCTTTTCAAATTACAAAAACCTCCTTTATAAGTTATCATGACATCCATGCACAAAAGTATTCTCTTGGTGCAAAATTATAGGTCTTTTTGTGCATGGATGTTATGGAATGTTCTCTCACCGGAAAGATTTTTGTAATTTCGAAAGTAAGAGAAGTGTAACCTGTAATTTAGCAAACTCAGACGGGAGGTCCCGATGCCCACAAAATTTGTAATTTATTAAGAATACAAGATAATCTATAAAGATAGCCATGTCTAAATGAACTTTCGTATAGTAAAGCCGAATGTCCGAGTGTGCCACTAGTTCTGAAAGCGTAGTCGTTAAATTTTGTGATGAGTATCATTACGCGTACAACATATTATCATGTTAGGATAAATGATGGCAACTTCAGTGAAATCAATTGAACCCTAAAAATTCATTACATATGTAGTTTGTATGCATACTGCCATAAATTTCTTTGCAGCAAAACATGAAAAAAATTCAATTAATTGGAAGGAAAATGTAGTGGTGTTCACCTTAACAATGTGGGGAAACCCAGAAAAGAAATTTTTGGTAAACATATGTGGAAATTTGAGAACAGAAAACAGAGAGAGAAGATACAGCAGGATGCACACATATGAAGGCAATGATCTTCCTCGGGGAACAGAAGAAAAAACGACGCTGGATCAATAAATATGATGGAGGCTGTACTCGGAGGGATTCCCTAAATTGTAACAACTAACATGTACATCATCATAGAGACCCTCTCGTTTATCACCCACACCTCAATGTAGCCTATTATCCTAAATAGAAAATATAGACACGCGCATATGAGGGGGAAGAAACAAATTACCCATGGAAAAAAGTCATCTTTCCGCAATCGAAGTCGATGGCGATCACGCGAGTAATTTCTCGTCACCTTCGATCTCACGCTCCGTAGTCGGCCACTATCGTACACAGGCACCATGGAAATAATTCGCTCACACACACACAAGTGGTTCCACAAAATCTCAAAACTGAAAATGAACTTTCATTCCACGGTTTGGGAAAACAAGTTATCACACCACTACAGAAGCCAAAAATCCTGAGCAATTTTAACTCAACGGTTTAGTGGGAACAACCTGCAGGAAGCAATATTCATTCCAGCCTTAACAGAAGCAAACTCGAGCATAAAATTTTCATCAACCTCCAAAACAGTATCAAGTTTCCCCTTTTATAGGGCATCAACCAAAAACGAACCAATAAAACAAAACTAAAAAAAATTAGATAAATAACTTTGCCTGGTCGGCCCCATGGAGGAGACGATGGTTGGAAGAAGTTGAAACCGCCGAAAGAATCACATTCTGCGATCGAACCAGTTGTCGAAACCGTCGGGAGGAGTTGCAAGAGACGTCATGGAGCTGATATAGGCGAGAATGCTCGGGACCGTGGACGGAAACTGCACGTCGTGCAGGAGTTTTACCCGCGTGCAGCGACGATTTTGGGGAAGGATCTAGCGGCTGGGAGCCCTAGAGCGTGCTTCTGCCAAACCGGAGAACACATGCAGATTTAGAGCAGGGAGATGGACCGGTTTCTGCTTGGACCGGTTCAGCACAAGGATACACATTTGATAAGTTTTAAAAAAAACAGCTACGCTCGCAGTCGTGCAAACATAAAACTACAATAAAATAAAAATGCACAATAACATTAATTAAAATGCAATAACTCAGGGCTGGTAGAGTTTCAGATGAGTGCGACGTCGTGTACTTTTGTGGCGTCTAGATCTGGGCTGGTCTCCACCAACTCTCCCCTCTCGAAATTACTCATCTCAGGTGAGTGCTCTGATCGGTAGTACTGTAGAAGGTCAGCATGTAACTCCTCGGCCAAGACCCAGCTGGTCTCGGTCTCTGGTTTGCAATGCCAACGAACTAAGTACCTCTGAAAATCACCATCAGTAGTGACACTATCTCGTCGTCTAAGATCTGCTCGTGAACCATGATATGTCGTGGAAGCCTGTCAGCTGCTCTGGAAACTAGTATGGATTGTATGGTAGTATCACCTGATGTCATATGCTCGACCTAGAAACTGTCAGTGGGAAAAGGAAGAACTGCATGAGACATGTCAGTAACTGAATGAGTGTGTCATGAAGGTGGCTCCTCACTATCACTCATCAACCCAGAATAATCAAATGGAGGAGAATGCAAGAGAAATTCTAAAGACCCGTGTGGATATTCATGGAATAAAGTCAGATCGATTACGCTAAAAATCAGATTTTTTTTCCTCAAACGGAAGACATCTCAAGTTCATATGTATTTTGCACAATCCGCTTTACTACTTTAAAGGGTCCAGTCCTACCGTCAGCTAATTTCTTTACAGCGCCCGAAGACAACTGTTCTGGATTTAGCCAAACCATCATCAAGTCATCCACTTTAAAATTTATAGCTCGTTTATGCTTATTAGCTTGCATTGCATATAAACCATAAGTACTATGCAATTTCCACTCACTTTTTTTATGCAAAACATGCAAATACAATGCATAGTCATGTGCAAACTGACTTGTCCCAAAAGTGGGTGGAAGTGGTGTTAATTCTAGCGGCACTCATGCAGTGTGATTGTGAACAACCTCATTTAGAGATAAACTCGTAGATATATTCTTCGAATTATTATAGGTCAACTAAGCGTGCAGAAGAATTAGATCTGTTAGGAATATTGTCCACAAGATTTTTGATTTTAAGAAGGCCCCAAGATGACAATAAATATCTTGTATTTGATATATATTTTAGTTTTGTCGTGACAAGGTTAACAAAAGTGCATGACTAATGTAATGTTAGGCTTTTGGTCACTCAAATAAGGTTTTGTCATTGTAATTCCGCAAGGACCAAAACTCATGTTGATATATGATCTAATTCTATATTAGACATGTCATTATCATGAGAAAAATCAGTAGAGTTGTAAAAATTCAAAGACAAGAGCTCAAATTTATCCAAGTTAAATATCAGGTGCATAGGCTAGAAGTTAAGTGTTTTGTCGACTGCTTTGACTAAATGTCTCAAGAAAAATTTCGAGTGCATCAACATCATCGCTAAAAAGTTTGACTGCATTAGTTTCAAGCTCAGTCATTTATCGACTGCATGTTTCATATATTTTATTGACTGCATCGACTACATGCTTCATATATTTTACCGACTGCATCGTATTGAGGGATTTGTATAATTTGTCGACTGCATCGGGTACACAGTGACAGAATTCTGCAGAGTTAAATTCCTAAGTGTTGGGTGTCTTCAGTTGAGTCCTTATGATGTTTGATGCTGACTACGCATCTGTTATTAGAGCTAAATGACTTTATCGATTGCATCCAATAATGTTGACTTAGAGAAGTTTTGCAGTCCTGACACGTGGTCAAACGACTCTTTCCTGAGATTAAGTCGTTAATAGCTTAATCAATTTGAATTATTTCAAATTGCAATCTTTGCTACTGTAATTAAGATGCTGCTAGAGGGAAAGATATATTATCATTCAATTCAGAATAATTCCTTTTCTAAAATTTCCCTTACGCAAAATTCTCTAGTCATTGGAGGATTCTTTTTTCAGAACTTTCCTTAGATAAAATCACTAGCCGTTGGAGGTTTCCTTCTAAGGCACCAAACCCTCCGCCGAATCCGTATTCTGTCAAAGGGGGACTTGAAAAGGATCAAAAAATGAATATACAAGTAATACACAATGATCCACAAACCTACATTTTTCCAAGTTTCCCGCCTACGTATTCAACAATGCTCAAGTTTCAAAATACCTCCAAGTATTTGATCACTGTAAGAACTGGAAGTTCTTCCAAAAATTCATTTCAAAAATACTTATTCAGAAGAACTTTTCTCTCTGGTACAAGAGTTCTTGATCCACCCTCCCTCACTTCAAGTAAATACAATCAAGTGTTGGTCAAGGAAGAAGAAGCATTTTCAGTGCTTCTATTTGAGGACTCAAATTCTGTCATTTGAGTCAACATCTTTGTAATTCTTTTATGATGATAGGATCCTTGTGGATCTGAGTTTATTGTAAGATCCTTGCGGATCTAAGTTTGTTGTAGGATCCTTGTGGATCTGATTTTGTTGTAGGATCATTATGATCTGAGGTAAGATTCTATTGAGAATCTATGTGTATAATCTTGTGCTAAAAGATCTATGGGGTGGATCTCTACTTGTAGATATTGAGGTAGAGTTGTGTTTGGCCTGAGTGTAGATCTTGTGCTATAAGATCTAAGTGGTAAAATCTTGTGTTAAAGGTCTGAGGTGTGAGACTTTTGTTCCTGAGTTGTAAGATCTGTTGATCTGAGAAAGATTGGAGATGTTTAGTCTAACCTAACTCTCTGCTAGATAGGTGAAGGGGGGGAATCGATGTACCCATAATTGAAGAATCATTATAAATCTCGGTGTTCATGCTGTGAATGTGCTTTGTGTGTGGTGTGGTAATACTTTGTTGTAATCATAAAAGAAAATTATAAGAAATCCAAAAATTCAGTAAAACACCTATTCACCAACTCTCTAAGTGATTAGTAACTCTTATCTTTGAAGTGGTATCAAAGGGAGTTTGTTCAAAAAGGCTTAACAACTAAACAAGATCCTAAAGGGTTGAGATAATTACAACACCATGGGTTCTGGAGAAAGCTACAAAGAGTTGAGTTTAATGAAACTTCCTATCTACAGGAAGGAAAACTTTGGCATTTGGAAACAAAGGATTTAGTTCTTCATAGAGGCCTCTGGCCCTAGGATTTTCATCACCATTGAAGAGGGATCTTATATCCCCATGAAAAACTCATCCATTGACATAGATATAAAAGTTCCAAAGAAACGTGCAGACATGACAAATGATGAAGTCATCTTGGTCATTATGGACAAAATGGCTAAAAACATTATAGTTAGTGTCATTGATGACTCCACATTTCAGAATCGCATACACTGTCAAACAATTAAAGAAATGTAGGAGACTTTGGTTGTTTACATGGAAGACACAAATGAAGTGAGGGGTGACAAAAAGACCTTACTGAATCAAAAGTATGAAGACTTCAAGCAAGAGAAAAAAGATAGTATAAGAGACTGTTATGAAAAATTCTTCAAGGTAGTGAATGGGCTAAAAGACTATGGAAGGTCCTTCACTAATTATGAGTTAAATGACAAAATCTTAAGATCCCTTAATAAGGAATAAGACATTAAGATTTATGATACAAGGGAAATGAGAAATTTGTGCAATATTTAATCTCAAAACCTGTATGGCAAGGTGTTATCCCATGAATTGCACCTGAACACCAGGAAGAGTGAGGAAGAGTATAGCAGGGAGAAGACAGTGGCTATAAAAGATGGCAGTTCAAGAAGAGGCAAAGAGAAGGCCTCATCCCCTCTAAGAAGACAAGCTGAGTTAGAGGAATGTGAACCTAGTACCTTTATAAATGATCTGTCTGATGGAGACATGGTCTTGTTCATAAGGAAACTAAAGAAGATGCTGAGAATGAGGAAGCAGTGGAAGAACAAATTCTCCTCCTCAAACTCAAAAAAAACAAAATTACAATTCTGAAAGAACCAAAAGATGCCCCAAGAGGGACATGTATGATACTAAACAAAATAAATTTAATTCCGATGACACTATTTGCTTTGGATGCAGAAAGGCATGTCACATGATTGCTGAATCTCCATCCAAGAGAAGGGGAAACAACAAGTTTGGGGAGAAAAGACATCACCCGGACAACAAATCTGAAAAGAGCCTTCTGGCTAACAAGGAAAAGATCTTGAGTGACAATAACTCAAGATCTTCTGAATCTGAAGAAGAAGCCTATATTGGGTTGATAACATTAACAGAAGAACCTGCTGCTACTATGACAGAAATCAAAGCCCCATTGTCATCAGCTGATAGTGACACTGAAGATGAAGAAGATAGCCATGGATTCATGGCTCTAAATGAAGGGGAAGATCAAGATGACTCTCATCCTGATAAGATACAAATAAAAATTCTTCACTTAGATTCTGATTATGAGACAGATGCTGAGTTAGAGGCAGACTCATCATCTAATGATGAGAATGACTCTGAATCAGAGAACAAATTTTAAGAGCTAGTTGAGAAGTATGGTGCTCTTCTGGAGACATTGGAAAAGAGCAAGAAGCTTGCTAAGAAGCAGGTTGAAGAGCTTGAGCTCTTCAAACTTATCAAAGCTCAACTTTATGAAAAGATGGACAAGGCCTATTAGATGAACTCTAAAATAAATGAGCTCAAGCAAATCATAGTTGATCAAGCTGAATTGTTGATTCAAAAAGAAAGAATCATCGAAAGATTGGTAATGGAGCTCCTCAATAAGAGGAAGTTGGTGGCTTATTTCTCTAAGTCACACACAATCCTTCCAATTATTGACAATTTCTCTGCACCATATAGAAGTGGTGTAGGGTATGAGAAAAAGGGAGGAAATAAGAAAAATGCCAAAAGAAAGGCACTCATTCAACCCACTGTTTTTCAAAATATTTTTCTAACATCAAACATCTATGACCAGGAAAGTATCTATGGACACTGAAAGAATGAGTGTTCCACTAGTGGAACTAAGAATGTGTATTATGGAAAGAATGCCCTTAAGGGAGCTCATGCAGAAATTGAGATGAAAAATTATGGTCCTTTTGTGTTTGGTACCAACACCAGCACTAAAAGCAAAGGAAAGACTTCTTAATAGAGAACTGCAAGGAAGGGCAAGATAGTGGCTCTGCAAACCAAGTCTCACCCAGCACAACACCACATGTCATGCAAAAATTCAGATGCAGTATCCTTCAGATGCTCTCCTGACCACAAGAAGAATAATCCAGTCTCTGTTGTAAGCCCCAAGAGGAAGTACAACAAGTATGAATGTTGGTGCTATGAAAAGATTGGTCATTTTGCCATTGATTATCGGTTCAACCCTACTATTTTAAGGGCAGCCACTGGTAGACCAGCATTCAAGCTAGGACTATTCCATAATGCACCTTTTATGGGTCAAAAGTTGAAGCAGGCTGCCAATGCTAGCAAGAATCTAGGACCCAACAAGATTCTGGTGCTTAAGAAATATTTTTTTTGCAGGAATGTCCAAAGGTGAATCAAAATCATATCTAATATTTAGATAATGGATGTTCTAGACACATGGCTGGAACAAAAAGTTTGTTGACAGATTATTCCTTAGTACAAGATGGACCAAAAGTCATTTTTGGAAGATCTGACAGAGGAAAAAACTAAATGCTATGGTAAGATCTCCAATGGTATAGCCTGATGAATGAAAAGGTTCTCGCAGGAGCGGCGAGTGATGATGCACACGACAAGGTATGTTGTTATTTGCTTGAACGAGAAGTTATTCTTGGAGGTGGAGACGCACAGAGGCCGAGATGCGCGAAGGTTCGCGTGTGCGGTGTCGCGAAGGAGGATGTGCGGATGCGGAGGCACGGAGGTTCGCGCGCGCGTTCCTGCCTGTATAATCGAACACGCCCACATGCGCACACAGGGTCTGATGGAGATGGAGCCGCCCCGCACAATTTTGAGGAAGCCCGCCGCATCAGCAAATATCGCTACAACCTCCACCCGCGGCCACGCGCGACTGCATAGCTTGTGGATGACTATACTAAATGCAGTTTTAGTAATATAAGTGCTGTACAACCTTGGACTCGCGAGAGGTGGCTTAATGAGCGAAAAGGAGAGGCTGACGAGATGAATTTGATAAACAAGTGAGACCAGGAGGCCCACCTACAGGAGGCGAGATGGGGGGTTATCTGAAGTAGGCGAGACGCCCCGTGGGGCGAGATGGCTCTAGAAGGCGAGATGGCCTATAGAGCGAGAGGTCGGCGAGATGGACAGGGGGGTCGTCTCGCCCGCCAGTCATTTTCCCCACTCGCCACATGGGAGAAGAGATGTTTTTATCTTTTTATCCCTAAGGGGGATTTTACCTTTTTGCCCCATGTAATTTTACACTTTTACCCCTGGAGGTCTGCGTATAGCCCTCCAGAACAGCGGAGTTTGGCTGTTGGCAGACCCAGCCCAAGGTATTTTGGTCATTTCAGGTTAGTTCAGAAGGGATATTTGCAGATCAGACTCAAAGGCCTATAAATAGACCGATAAGGTTGCCTGAGATGGTTGTTGAACCTTTCCACTTTCTTCCTCACAGACACCTAGCTCAGCATTGACTAGGGAGGGGAAGATCTTCAAATTCTTCCGGGAAAGAGGTGGGACCTCCGAGCAGAGACCGATCAGTCTATTTCCAGGTCTCAAACTCACATCGGAAGGGTAGTTCAAGAAGAGTACTTGTGGGCTGCATCCTCAGTTTCGAACTTTAGGAGGGACCAGAAAGCCGATTCCAACATTTTATGGTGCGGTGAGCGTGGACCGCAGCACTCAGAGAAGAACCTGGAGCAACCACATGGCGGGAGGTCACGGAGAAGGAGAAGGAGAGGGGTCGGATAATCCGGGAGGATTTGTCGGAAGTGAAGAGTTTATGGCTTCAATCAAGGGGATCATGGACTTGCTGCAAGGGATCTCGCGACAGGGAGATTGCTCAACCCCACTGCCTCAGGTGCCTGCTCTCGCGCCGCAAGAAGAGCTCGTTTCGGCGCGAGTGGAAGAAGATGCCCCGGAGAGGAGACCGGGGAAGGAGGTGATGGTGGAAGGGAGCGGGAGAGACATGACGGGAAGGGAGCTGTTCCCAAGCCCGACGAGTACCATCTCGCCAGGGGAGGTCGTCGCGCGAGTAGGGGCGGCGAGACCGGTGGCGAGAGGGTCGCATTTTTGTGAGCTGATTCTGTCGGCTCCCGCCCCAGAAGGGTTCCGGAACCCGAAATGAACTATTATGTGGGGAAGGATGATCCCCTCCATCACTTGCAGTGGTTCGAGGACGCGGTTTTGATCAGGCCCATGACGGACGCGTTCAAGTGCCGTCTCTTCGCCATCACACTGAAGGACAAAGCTCGGGACTGGTTTCACCAGCTCCCAACTGGCTCGATATACTGCTTCGGGGATCTGAGCAGTAGCTTCCAGCTACGGTTCTCAACTTCGAAGAAGAGAAAGAAGAACCCAGAGTCAATCTTTTTGATTAAGCATAGAGCAGATGAGTCCCTAGCTCAGTGCATGGATAGATTCCAAGAGGAGATCTTGGATATACAGGAGATGCCTGGTTTGCCCTCCAGATGTCCTTTACCGTGGGACTGCGGGAAGGCTTCTTCAAAATGAGCCTCACCCGGAAGGCGCCGCTGTCTTTTGAGGGGTTGATGGAGAAGGCAGCGGAGGAAATAGCGATGGAGGTGGCGAATCCCGCTTTTGCAAAAAAGTTGGCAAGGCTTACGGAGGTGGAGTTGAGGGAGTCAGGGGGGAGACAACATGGAGCGAGGAGAAGAGAAGAGCCGAGGGCGCCGACATATCAAGAGCTGGGATGGAGGCAACAGGGGGGCCCTGCCCCAGGACAAGGGAGAGGATTTCCCCACGGGGGGCGGAACAAACAAGGTGGACCGGGAAGATTTCACCAGCAAGGGTGGGGGTACGGTCATAGACCACCCCTGCCCCCTCCGCAACAGGCTATGACAATCGGCTGAGGGAGAGGTAGAGGCCGGGAGAGAGGAAGAGGAGCAGGGGCTGGGAGAAGGAAAAACCCTCAGGAAGGAAGGCAAGGGGGGGAGGTAACATTGACATATTGCGACTTCCACGAGGAGGAAGGTCACGCAACGACTACCTGCCCAGATTTCTTGGAGATAAGGAGAACTAGAGGAGCAGGAGAGCAACAGAGACCAGTACAGATAGAAGAAGTGACGTGTACATGAGAGGATGATCGATGTGTAGATCGAACGGATGTAGGAGATCGCAGGGGAATTTGAGTAATCCATGGAGGGGTGGGGATAGCGGCAGTCCGAAAGGCGAGCCTTCACACTATGTATCGCCGAAGCGTAGCTTTGACGTCGCAATCCCCTCCCCCAGATGATCGATGTGCCAGACCATGAGGACCCTTTCTCCGACGCGCTGGTGATACGAACCGCCATCGAGAACTTTACGGTGTCACTGATCCTAGTAGACAATGAGAGCTCCGTGAATGTTATTTTCAAGAAGGCATTCAATGAGATGAGGGTGGAGGCTCGGAGGGTGCTGGCGGCGGATGGACCATTGTTTGGGTTCTCAGGAGAAAGGCAAGAAGTCGAGGGGGGAGTAGGACTTCAGGTAACCCTGGGGGGGGGGGGGGGGGGCTATCCCGAAATTGTCGCTTTGTCATAGTGGATTCCCCCAGTAGTTACAACGCCATTTTTGGGCGTCCCTTGATCAGCGCTTTCAGATGTGTTCCATCATCGTTTCACCAGTGTTTGAAGTTAAACTCCGAAGGTACCCAAATCAGGGTGCGGGGGGATCCGAAGGCTGCAAGGAAGTGCTACGTGACGACAGTGAACACATCTCCTGGCAGGGAGATGTTGAAGAGATGGAGAAGAGGATGAAACGATGACAACAAGAGCTTGAGGGCGAAGTAGAAGAGAGAAAGGAAGATGTTGGAGGAGAGGGAGAAGTAGTGATGGTTGGTGGCATTGCGGGGGAGCCAGAAATGGCGGGAGAGAAGCACAGAGAGATGAGGATAGTAGAAGAGAGAGAGGAAGAAGATGTTGGAGGAGAGGGAGAAGTAGTGGTGGTTGGTGGCATTACGAGGGAGCTAGAAATGGCTGGAAAGGAGAATGGAGAGATGGAGGCGGAAGAGGAAGGGGAGTCAAAGGAGGATAAAAGGGGGAGGAAAGAAAAGAGGAAGATAGAGGAAGCGGAAGGGTCGCCCAGGAGGGGGGCCCGGCTGGAAAAAAGAAGAGCCTCATTACGGGAAGGAGAGGACGCTAGCGAGCGGGAGATGGAAAAGCTTGGGGATGAAATGGTGGTGGCTGTCATGGAAGACGAAGCCAGAGAACAGGATGCGCTGGAAGAGCAGGAGGGAGAGGAAGAGCCATCCAGGCTGAAGGCGGTCGTGGAGGTACTCGAGGTGGAGATCCGCACCAAGGAAGGAAGAGAGGAGAAGGTAAAGATCAGCGGCGAGCTCAGCCCTGAAGACCGAGGGAAGATCAAGGCCTGCGTGTAGAAAAATATTGACGTCTTCGCGTGGAGCGCTGCAGACATGCCCGAGGTCGATGCGGACGTAGCTTGTCACCGCCTCAACCTCGATCCCAACACTCGCCCAGTGCAACAGAAGAAGAGGGCCATCGCCTCTAAGATGGCCGGGTCTATTAGGGAGGAGGTAGAGAAGTTACTTAAGGCGGGGTTTGTGTCTGCCTGTAAGTATCCGGGGTGGGTAAGTAATGTTGTAATGGTTAAAAAAGGGGAGGGCAGATGGAGAATGTGTGTGGATTTCTCTCTTTTAAATAAAGCGTGCCCTAAGGATTGTTACCCTCTGCCTCGGATCGACGCGCTGGTTGACTCAGCCGTCGGTTTCCCTTTTATGAGTTTCTTAGATGCGTTTTCCGGATATCATCAAATACGCATGCATCCTCCGGACGTTAAGGATGTCACCTTCGTCACGGACGATGGGTGCTTCTGTTTTAATATGATGCCCTTCGGGTTGAAAAATGCGGGGGTGACCTACCAAAGAATGATGGATCATATCTTCCGAGAACTGAAAGGAAAGAACCTCGAGGTGTATGTGGATGACTTAATGATCAAAAGCAGGGACCTCAAATCTCATGTCCTGGACCTTGAGAAAACCTTTGAGACTTTGATGAAATATAAAATGAGACTCAACACCCTAAAATGTGTGTTTGGAGCCAATATGGGAAAGTTCTTGGGGCATCTTCTCACCCCATCTGGAGTGGAGCCCAACCCCGATAAAGTGAAGGCAATCCTAGAGTTGGAGTCTCCTAGAAACACCAAGGAGGTTCAACGTCTCACCGGCAAGCTGGCCGGGCTAAGCAGGTTTCTCTCTCGAGCTGGGGAGAGATGCTCGCCTTTCTTCCGGACTTTGAGAGGAGGCAAGAAATTCGAGTGGACTCCTGAATGTGAGAAGGCTTTTCAGGCTCTAAAGCGACAACTCACCCAGACACCTTTACTCCAGTGGCCAAGGGAAGGAGAGGTCTTGTTCTAATACTTGGGAGTAGAGACTGGGGCTGTGAGCTCGGTTCTTGTGCGAAAGGAAGGGAAGAAGCAATTTCCGATCTACGTGAGCAGGGTCCTAAAGAAGATGGAGCTCGGGTACCCCATTCTTGAAAAACTAGCGTTTGCTCTCATCGTCTCGGCCCAAAAGCTCAGACCATATTTTCAGGCTCATTCTATTCAGGTGGTGACAGATCACCCCCTCCGTCGCATCTTGGAAGGGGTGGAACACTCCGGGAGGCTGGCCAAGTGGTCAATAGAGCTCAGTGAATTCGATCTCGCCTTCATTCCTCGGCTTGCCATTAAGGCACAAGCGGTGGCTGACTTCCTGGTGGACTACGTAGTTGAGGTCCAAGAGACCGAAGCGTCCCCTCGAGCGGCTGGGAAGATGATGGTAGATGGAGCGTCAGGAAGAAATTCCTTTGGCGGAGGAATGATCTTGGTAAGTCCAGAAGGGACCAGGATTGAGCAGGCCTTGAAGATCCACTTCACGGTCACCAACAATCAGGCGGAATATGAGGCGATCATCGCGGGTCTCAGGCTAGCCTGAGAGTTGGGCATACAAGACATTGAGGTCTCGACAGACTCCATGGTGGTGGCGGGCCAGATCAAAGGGGAGTTCGAGGCAAGGGAGCCCACCCTCCAGCAATACTTAGGGAAGGTCAAGGACATTATCGGGCAGTTTCGAAGCTTTTCAATTCGGCACGTCCCGAGGGAGGAGAGCACCCAGGCTGACCAGCTCGCCAAATATGGCCCTCGAGATGGAGGAACAATGACTGAGCTTTTTAGGCCGTCCATAGAAGAAGGGAAACTCATGGAGATATGCCAACAAGGGTCTTGGATGGACCCCTTCATCACCTTTTTGACCTCGGGACAGCTGCCTGCGAGAGAACTCGACAAGAAGCATACCAGGTACAAATCGGCGTACTACCTGCTAAAAGATGGAGTTTTGTACCTCAAGACACTATCGGGTTTGCTGGCTCGATGCGTGTCAGAGGGGAAGGTTCCAAAGGTTCTGGAAGAGATTCACTCGGGAGAATGCGAGAGTCACTCGAGGAGCCGGACTTTATAAGGGAGGGTGCTTAGACATGGGTACTTCTGGCCTACTCTCAGGAAAGATGCAGAGGAGTTCGCACCCTCGATATGTGTTGTGTTCATACGTGCAACAAGCACGTGCTGTATCCATTCGTGGAGACTGAGCATGCAATGCTCATGCACACATTGACTGTGCTCACAGGGTGCCTGGGCATGGCAACAACATCAGTGTATGTTGTCACGTGTATGTTGACCGCGTGGCAGTAGCGCACACCCTGTCTGTGCACGCCGCCACGTATAGGTAGATCGCGCAACGCCCTCGATTTCGCTGACATGCCCTCTGTAGCCCGCTTGTGCTCATGCGTTTTATTCCATTCGACTTTACCTCACATGCACACTCAATCCTAGAAGATTTTTTATCACCTCGTTCGTCATTGGAGACATGTTGGAAAAGATTCTCTTTGGGCACGCAAGTGTCGCCTCTTCTCTCTCAAAAATCCTATGAAAAATTAAGTGAGAATAATGGAATAGCGGGCGGAATTTATAGAGTTCAAGTGGCTCATATGTGAAGGTATAATAAAATTGGAACAAAATATAGAGATCTTATCCAACTCACCGAAGTGGAAATTCACTTGATAGGCCCCCTTAGATGCACTATTCACACCCCATGCATGGGGTACGATTATCCAAAAAACCCACTTTAACGGCGTAACCGCCGGAGGCGTAACCGACACCGTCATCTCCATCACTAAGCACAACTGGCCCCTCGATGACCGACATGCCCAAGGCCACCATAAGCGGACGACCATTCGCCGATCGACGCCCCCCCCCCCCCCCCCCCCCCCAAAAAAAAAAAAAAAAAAATCCACAACACAGCTTTGTGCCCCAAGGTCGTTGACCTCCATGCCGCCCGGTCCCCGCCTCCGAGCGGCCTCCTTCTTTCTGGTCAGCCTCCCGCCACCGGGGGCTCTCCAACAATTGTCGTTGGCTGGCCCCTTAACCGTCTAAGGGTGGTGTCATCATTTTCATAAAAATGGTGATTTGCGTGCCCTATTTTGAGTGTTTTTATTCTTCCATCCGGTAGTTATCCGGGGAAATTACCGGGTCGCCCCTCTTGGAATCTATAAATAGGCTCTGATCCTCCTTCATTTCTTCTGGCCCTAGAAAATCGTCCTACGCATTTTCTCTCTTCCTTTTCTCTTACGACTTTCTCTCTCCTCCATTTCTCTTTCCATCGTGTACCCCCGTGCGTATCGCTTCCTTGTGCGCTCTTACACACATCTCCTCCTGACACGCTCCCACGTGCATCCTTCTTAGCGCACCTCGTGCGTGCCGCTTCCTTGCATGCATCACTTCCTTGCACACTCTTGTGTGTGCCTCCACCATGCTTCTGTGCGCTTGGCTCTCCAGACCACTCCTGCATGAGCCTAATCTTGACCACTGTGCGAACAAAAAATAACAGACCAAAAATTGTAGTAATGTAAACTTTATTATTCCAAAAAGGTATCAATTACAATGGTATAACCTCCCTTTTTTAGAATGAAGGAGATGAGAGAGATTACAGTTAAGCAATGTGAGACTAAAAATTTACAAGTATATGCGGCTTTACAAAAAGACAAACCGGACTGGTCGTGCGGTTAGACAAACCGGCTAACCGTCCGACCACCAACAGGAGGAGAACAAATAACACAGAGAGTAAGACGCCATAGGAGACCGTTAGACCGCCCGACCTCCAAGTCGTCTGAGACAAGCTGCCTGACCGCTGGAACACCAAACATCAACAACCCGACACACAGACCGGCTGTGAGAAACCGCCAGACCGCCCGGTCTCCGAATAGAAACAGGCCGCCCGGTCTCCGAATAGCAACAGACCGCCCGGTCTCCATCCTGCAACACTCCCCCTCAAGCTGGAGCATAGATATCAATCATGCCCAGCTTGTCGCAGATGTAGAAAAAGGAAGCGGACACCGGCTTGGTGAAGACGTCTGCCAACTCGTTGTCGGAAGTGACGAACAGAGTGAAAATCTGTTTCTTCAATATCTCTTCCCGAATAAAATGACAGTCGACTTCTACGTGTTTTGTTCTCTCATGAAAGACCGGATTTTTGGAAATGTATATCGCGGCCTTGTTGTCACAGAACATAGGAAGAAGATAGTGGTAAACCTCTCCTAAGTCAACATGAGAGCCCGCAACCATTTCAACTCACATGTAGTCGATGCCATGCTGCGATATTCTGCCTTTACACTAGACCTTGAAACCACAGACTGTTTCTTGCTCTTCCAACTCACAAGATTGCCTCCAACAAATGTGCAGAAACCTGATGTCGATTTGCGGTCCCCTTTGTCATCAACATAACTTGAATCAGAGTATGCTTCAACCCTTAGGTGACCATTCTTCTGAAAGAGGAGTCCTTTCCCTGGTGCTGCTTTAATATACTATAATATCCTCAGGGCAGATTGTAAATGACACTCCTTAGGAGCTTGCATGAACTGGCTCACCTTGCCAACAACATAAAAGATGTCGGGTATGGTTACCGTGAGATAAATGAGCTTGCCCACCAGACGCCGGTACCTCGTAAGATCGGATAGAAGAGGCGAGTAATCTGTCCAAGTTTTGTCTTCTCTAGCAACCATAGGACAACAGACAGGTTTAGCACCAGTCAATCCTGCCTCATTTAAAAGATCAAGAGCATACCTTCGTTGGAAAAGGACCATGGAGTTGGGCTTTCCAGAGATTTCAATCCCCAAAAAGTATTTCGGGGACCCCATATCCTTTGTGACCAGATGTTGACGAAGGTGTTTCATTGTCAGCAATACCCCATCCTGATCATCGCTAGTAAGAAGAATGTCATCAACATAAACCGCAAGAACAACCAGACCAGAGGCGGTTTTCCGAACAAACAAGGAGTGATCTGTTGAGCTTCTCGTAAAACCAATGGCCGCAACAATGCCACTGAACTTGTCAAACCAGGCACGAGGACTCTGTTTGAGCACATAGATAGCCTTCTTTAGCCGACATACTCGTGTCTCCCCCTGAGCAACATACCTAGGAGGTTGCTCCATGTAAACATATTCCTGCAGATCACCATAGAGGAAAGCATTCTTAACATCCAGCTGTGAAATGGGCCAATCCCCGTTGACAGCCACAGAGAGAAGAACCCTAATAGTGCTGAGACGAGCCACGAGAGAGAAAGTGTCAAAGTAATCAACGCCATAAGTTTGGGTAAAACCCTTGGCAACCAGGCGAGCCTTGTAACGATCCACACTGCCATCGGGGAGGAACTTCACCACAAAGACCCAACGACAACCAACAACATCTGTGCCGAAAGGAGGAGGAACAAGGGTTTAGGTACCCCGTTCAGTGAGAGTAGCAATCTCCTCATCCATGGCAGTTTTCCAATGAGGAATAGTAAGGGCGTCCTAGTAGGAACGGGGGGTGGCAGTGACCGAGATAGCCAGTGCAAACGCTCTGCGAGAGGGGGTAAGACGATCATATGAAACAACTACAGCAAGCGGGTGTTGGGTGTAGGCTCGAACCCCTTTGCGAAGAGCAATCGGGAGATCCAGATCAGCAGGTTCCTCAGTATCGGAGCATCCATGGGGGAGAGAGCTGGCCCGGGAGTAGAGAGAGACGGTTGCGGGAGGAAGGAGATAGCGGAGGAGATGGTGGAGATGGTGGAGATGGTGGAGATGATGGAGATGGTGGAGAGGGTGGAGATGGCAGAACGTCAGTGGGAGTAGAAGGAATTGATGGGTGGCTAGGAGACGGAGGATCAGCAGGTGTAGAGGAAGAAGCGGGAGAGAAGTAGGATGCATTTTCAAAGAAGGTGACATCCGCAGAGACATATTACTTGTGGGTAACGGGGTCAAAGCAACAATAGCCTTTCTGAGTGGTAGAGTACCCTAGAAAGACACATTTAGTGGCACGGGGTGAGAGTTTGTCACGGGTGGCAGCGGGAGAGTGCACAAATGCGGTGCACCCAAAGATGTGCAGAGTAAGAGGAAAAAGATTTTTGTTTGGATAAAGAATGGAGAATGAGGTGGCACCGCGGAGAACGGTGGAGGGAATGCGATTGATGAGATAACAGGAGAGGAGGACAGCATAGCCCCAATAGGAGCGAGGAACATGCATTTGAGTCAGCAGAGTGCGAGCGACGTCAAGGAGGTAACGGTTTTTGCGTTCCGCCACCCCATTTTGTTGTGAGGTGTAGACATAGCTAGTTTGATGAATAAGACCATGATGCATACAAAAAGAAGAGAATTCATGGCTAAGATATTCCTTAGCATTGTCAGAACAAAGAATTTTAATAGACGTATCAAACTGAGTCTTAACCATAGAATAAAACAATGTCCAGACAGAGAAAAGTTCGGAGCGATCCTTTAGAAGATACACCCACGTACACCTAGAGAAATCATCAATAAATGTGACAAAATAGGAACTACCCCGACCGATGGTAAGGGTAGGAGCATGACCCCATATGTCAGAGTGAACGAGGTCGAACGGATGGGAAGAGCCCCGACTTTGCGTTGGTGGGAAGCATGAGCGGTGATGTTTGCCAAGTTGACATGCATCACAGTTTAGAGGATGATGAGGAGGGAGGTGGGGCAGAAGCTGGCGCAGAAGTCAGGTAGGAGCATGTCCAAGGCGAAGATGCCATTGAAGAAGATCTGTAGAGGAGGAGGAGAAGGCGGATAAAGCAGAAGCGTTATCAAGGAAGTAGAGGCCGCCACTCTCAGTCCCAGTAGCAATCGTCCGTTGGGAGTTCGGATCCTGAAAAGAACAAGAGGTAGGGGTGAATGTGACAAAACACTGTAGTTGTTTGCATAAAAAAGTAACCGATAATAAATTGCAAGAAAACTTGGGCACATAGAGGGTATCAGCCAGGCAGAGAGATGAAGTGACTTGAACCATGTCCGTCCCATTGACCGGTGAGGGAGAGCCATTCGCAACAATGACCGGGGGCAACCGATCATGTGTTTCAAGAAGAGAGAAACACTGAGGATTTCCTGTCATATGATTTGTAGCACCAGAATCGATTAGCCATCTTCCGCGAGTAACAACGTGAGCACTACCAGAAGAGGTGACCACCGAGGCGGACAACCGGGAGGAGGTGGAAGCCATGGAAGAGAGACTGTGCGAGAACAACAGGAAGCAGGAGAGGAGCAAGTTGCGGCAAATCATAAAACAGGTTGTGCGGCGAGGAAGGGTACGAACAAGAAGCAGGGCAAAGCAAAGGGAAAGAAGTCGCAGGCTTGCGAGAAAGCCGGGCGAATAGAGGAGACGAACAAGTCGCACGGCTAAAGCTTAGGTCGCGGCGACTAGCAAGCAGGAGCGGCTAGAAGGCAACAGTCGCAGCGACTTAGAATAGGAGAGCGGCGAGTGTTAGAAAGTAGAGAAAAGAAGCGAAAAGTAGAAGACAAGCGAATAAACTTTTGAATAATTGAAATTTTATTATCCAAAAAAGATATCATTTACAAAGGTATGACCTCCCTTATATAGAATGGAGGAGATAAGAAAGAGAGTATACAAACAATGTGGGACTAAACATTTACAGTACTGGGCGGCTAGACTAATGGAGACCGCATAGGCCGCGCGGTTAGACAGATGGGCTAACCGCTCGGCAACTCCAGCAGGATAGAACAGGCCGCAGAGGTAGACCGATAGACCGCCCGGTCTCCAGGCACCAGATAGACCGCCAGACCGCCCGGTCACCAAACCGCTGGAACAGACCGCTAAGCCGCCCGGTCTAATACTTCAACACTCCCCCTCAAGCTGGAGCATAGATATCAATCATGCCCAGCTTGTCACAAATGCGGAAGAAGGAAGTAGAAACCGGCTTGGTGAAGATATCTGCCAACTCCTTGTCAGAGGTGACAAAAGGAGTACAAATCTGTTTCTTCAAGATCTCCTCCCGAATGAAGTGACAGTCAACCTCTATATGCTTCGTTCTCTCATGAAAGACCGGATTCCTGGATATGTGTATAGCGGCCTTATTGTCACAGAACATAGGGAGAGGACAATCATATACCTCGCCCAGGTCAAGCATGAGAGCCCGCAACCACTTTAACTCACATGTAGTTGACGCCATACTCCGGTATTCTGCTTCGGCACTGGATCTGGAAACAACAGACTGTTTCTTGCTCTTCCAACTTACGAGATTTCCTCCAACAAAGGTACAAAAACCTGACGTGGATTTACGGTCGCCTTTGTCATCTGCGTAACTGGAATCTGAGTAGGCCTCAACCCTCAGATGCCATTCTTCTGAAAGAGTAACCCCCTGCCCGGTGCTGCTTTGATATACTCTAAAATCTTCAGGGCGGACTGAAGATGACATTCCCTGGGAGCTTGCATAAACTGACTGACCTTTCCTACAGCGTAGGCGATGTCGGGTCTAGTCACCGTGAGATAGATGAGTTTGCCTACCAAACGTCTGTACCGTGTGACATCAGATAGAGGAGGCGAGTCATCCGTCCACGTTTTGTCCTCTCCAACAGCCATGGGAAGATGAGCTGGTTTGGCACCTGTCAAGCCTACTTCTTGAAGAAGATCAAGAGCATACTTCCGTTGAGAGAGAACCAAGGAGTCAGGCTTCCGAGAGATTTCTATCCCCAAAAAGTATTTTGGAGAGCCCATATCCTTCGTGACCAAGTGCTGACGGAGGTGCTTCTTCGTCAAGTCCACCCCATCGTGGTCATCACCAGTAAGGAGAATATCATCCACATATACGGCTAAAACTACCAGCCCCGAGGCCGTTTTGCGAATGAACAAGGAGTGATCGGCCGAACTCCTTTGAAAGCCGATGGTTGCCACAATACCACTGAATTTTTCGAACCATGCTCGAGGGCTCTGCTTTAGGCCGTAAATGGCCTTCTTCAAATGACAGACACGTGTCTCCCCCTGAGCAACATACCCAGGAGGTTGCTCCATATAGACGTCCTCCTGAAGATCGCCATAGAGAAAGGCATTCTTCACATCAAGCTGGGAAATAGCCCAAGCCCGGTTAACGGCCACAGAAAAGAGAACCCGGATGGTGCTGAGGCGAGCAACCGGAGAGAAGGTATCAAAGTAATCAACGCCATAAGTCTGAGTAAAGCCCTTGGCCACCAGCGGGCTTTGTAGCGATCCACAGTGCCATCGGGGCGAAACTTCACAACAAAGACCCAGCGACAGCCAACCACATCAGTGCCCACGGGAGGAGGAACCAGAGTCCAGGTACCCCGTTCAGTAAGAGTAGCCATCTCCTCATCCATGGCAGACTTCCAATGAGGGAGAGCGAGAGCCTCCTGGTAGGTACGGGGAGTAGAAGTAGCAGAGATAGCCAAGGCAAACGACCTGCGAGAAGGAGAAAGCTGATCATAAGAAACAACAGCCGTGAGCGGGTGTTGAGTACACGCCCGCACCCCTTTGCGAAGGGCAATGGGAACATCCAGATCATCGGGAGCGTCGGCGACAGGAGCGTCAGCGACCGGAGCGTCCGTGGCGGAGAAGGCTGGCCCGGGACTAGAGAGAGACGGCATCGGAGAGGAGGGTGGAGGGGTGGGTGGTGAGACGGACTGGGAAGGAGTGGGTGGAGGAGTAGACGAAGGTGGGAAAACGTGAAGAGGTGTGGAAGAAACGGAGATATCAGAAGGAAGAGAAGAGGAAGGAGAGAAATAGGAAGCATTTTCGAAAAAAGTCACATCTGCGGAGACAAACTGCTTGCGGAGAAGGGGGTCAAAGCAGCAATAGCCTTTTTGAGTGGTAGAGTACCCCAAAAAGACACACTTGGTGGAACGGGGGGAAAGCTTGTCGCGGGTAGCGGAGGGAGCGTGAACAAAGGCCGTACAGCCAAAGACACGGAGAGGAAGAGGAAAGGGTTCCTGGTGGGGGTAGAGAAGGGAGAAGGGAGTCCGGCCGTGGAGGACCGTGGAGGGAATGCGATTGATGAGATAGCAAGCGAGAAGCACAGCGTAGCCCCAGTAGGAGCGAGGGACGTGCATCTGCGTCATGAGAGTACGCGCAACATCAAGCAGGTGACGGTTTTTACGCTCCGCCACCCCATTCTGTTGGGAGGTGTAAACACAAGTCGTTTGATGAATGAGGCCGTGTTGGTGAAAGAAAGCGGAGAACTCATGAGACAGATATTCCTTGGCATTATCAGAACGTAAGACCTTAATAGAAATAGCAAATTGATTCTTAATCATAAAGTAAAAAGATTGCCAAACAGAAAATAGCTCAGAGCGATCCTTTAATAGATACACCCAGGTACATCGAGTAAAATCATCGATAAAAGTGACAAAATAGGAACTGCCCCTGCCAACAGTGAGGGTAGGAGCAGGACCCCATACATCAGAATGAACAAGATCAAAAATGCGAGAGGAGCCACGGCCTTGCTTCGGTGGGAAGGAGGAGCGATGATGTTTGCCAAGCTGACACGCATCACAGTTAAGCGGAGAACTGGTGGGAGGTAAGTGGGGCAGAAGCTGACGAATGAGCCGAGGAGGAGGATGTCCAAGACGAAGATGCCACTGAAGGAGATCGGTGGAGGAGGAGTAGGCAGAAAGAGCTGAAACATCGTCGAGGAAGTAGAGGCCGCCGCTCTCAGTCCCAGTAGCAATCGTCCGCTGGGTTCTCGGGTCCTGAAAAGAACAAGTAGTGGGAGTGAATAAAACGGAGCACTGAAGTTGCCGGCATAAAGTAGTAACTGATAACAAATTGCACGGGAACTTCGGGACATAGAGGGTATCCTCCAAGCAAAGCGAAGGAGTGAGTTGAACCATGCCCGTTCCATGAACCGGAGACGGGGAACCATCCGCCACACGAACTGGGGGTAAGCGGTCATGGGTCTCAAGACGGGAGAAGCAATGAGGGTTGCCCGTCATATGATTGGTGGCACCGGAGTCAATCAGCCATTTACCTTGGGTAACGACGTGGGCACTACCTGACGTCGTGGCCACAGAGGCAGACGGCCTAGAAGAGGCGGAGGCCGAAGAAGGAGCATCACCGGAAGGGCGAAGATGAGGATGTTTCTGCCAGCAGCGGTCAACAGAATGGCCAGTACGACCACAGTGAGAGCAGAAGAACCGGGAGGAACCCCGTCCGCCAGAGGAGCCACGGCCACTAGGGCCCCCCCGCTGAGCTTGGTGAGCAAAGGAGTCCTGGGAAGGGGGGGAGGCCAACAGAGGCCGTTGGAGGAGCGAAGTAACGGCGGCAATGCGAGCCGCAGTGGCATCCAAAGTAGGAGATTCCGCCTCACCCAAGATCTGCTGGCGGATCATATCATAAGAGTCGGGAAGACGAAGAAGATAACAAACAACCAGGAGTTCCTGGAAGTGTTTGTGCTGGTCGGCCAAGTCCGCGGAGAAGGGGCGATTCTGGAGGATTTCAGCCCCAAGAGCCTGAACCTGCTGGTAAGCCGCAGCGGGGGACATGGAAGGGCGGGCGAAGAGGTCCGCATAGAGAGTATAAATGCGGGACGTCTGGCCCCCCTTAGAATAGAGAGCAGCGAGGTGAAGCCATGCAGCCTTGACCGTCTCATCATGGCGAATGACGGGAAGGCACTCATCAGAAAGGCTGTTGGCCAGCCAGGTGCGAACAAGAGCATCACTCGCATCCCAGTCATCAAACTCAGGAGAGGTGCGAGGAGGAGGGTCATCGGTGAGGTGATGACGCTTGCGTTGAGAACGAAGGAGAAAGGTGAAAGAAACACTCCAATCGGGATAGTTGGAGCCAACAAGCTTGGACAGAGTGCCAAGGTTGCCCGAAGGAGGAGGAGGAGAAGGAGCTGCAGGAGTAGTGGTGAGACCGGAGGTAGTCATAGAACCCGGCAAGCAGAAGAAGCCGCGCGAACTGAAGCGGTTAGAAAAACAGACGAAGCCGCGCGAATAGTAGCGGCTTGAAACAGGCAAAGGCACAGGGGGAAGAGGTCGCGCGGACTGAAAAGGCCGGGCGAACAGCAGAGAGGAGAAGAGGAGGTGATCGCGACCAAGATGCGGGTAAGCAAGGAATAACCCGCACGGTCAGGCAGATCACAGCAGCGGCGAGAAGGCGGTCAAAGGCACAGCGGGGAAGAGGTCGCGCGGACTAAAAAGGCCGAGCGAACAAAAGAGAGGAGAAGAGCGGATGACCGCGACCAAGATGCGGGTGAGAAAGGAACAGCCCGCACGGTCAGGCAGATCACAGCAGCAAGCCGCGAGAGATAGACAACACACGCGGATAGGGACAGACCGCAACGACTAGGAAGTCGGAGCGGGAGGAAAGAACAAGGAGCGCGGCGACAAGGAAACAGGTCGCTGCGACAAAGAGCAGAGGGAGAAGAGAAGAAGAAGCAAGCCGCGCGAACAGGGCAGCGGACAGAAACAAGCCGTGCGGATAGAAACAAGTCGCGCGGACAGAGAGAAGCCAAGTCGCGAAGCAAGTCGCAGAAGGCGGAAAACAAGCCGCGAACAACAGAGAGCGCACAGAATCAGAGGGAAATGACCGTGTCCTCTGATACCATGTTAGAAAGTAGAGAAAAGAAGCGAAAAGTAGAAGACAAGCGAATAAACTTTTGAATAATTGAAATTTTATTATCCAAAAAAGATATCATTTACAAAGGTATGGCCTCCCTTATATAGAATGGAGGAGATAAGAAAGAGAGTATACAAACAATGTGGGACTAAACATTTACAGTACTGGGCGGCTAGACTAATGGAGACCGCATAGGCCGCGCGGTTAGACAGATGGGCTAACCGCTCGGCAACTCCAGCAGGATAGAACAGGCCGCAGAGGTAGACCGATAGACCGCCCGGTCTCCAGGCACCAGATAGACCGCCAGACCGCCCGGTCACCAAACCGCTGGAACAGACCGCTAAGCCGCCCGGTCTAATACTTCAACAGCGAGAACAGGCCGCGTCGACTTAAAGGGCAGGTCGCAGCGACAAAGAAGAGGAAGCAAGGAACCAAGCCGCGAAGACAAGTCGCGGAAAGGAGAAACAGGTCGCGAGAACAGGTCGCGGGGAGGGACAAGCCGCGCGAACAGGGCAACAGGCAGAAGAGAAATCATGCCGCGAAAACAGGTCGCGAAAAGAAAGATGAAGCCGCGAGACCAGAGAGAGCGCATACAATCAGGAGGAAAGGACCGAGTGCTTTGATACCATGTGCGAACAAAAAATAACATGCCAAAAATTGGAGTAATGTAAACTTTATTATTTCAAAAGGGTATCAATTACAATGGTATAGCCTCCCTTTTATAGAATGGAGGAGATGCGAGAGATTACAGTTAAGTAATGTGAGATTAAAAATTTACAAGTATATGCGACTTTACAAAAAGACAAACCGGACAGGTCGTGCGGTTAGACAAACCGGCTAACCGCCCGACCACCAACAGGAGGAGAACAAACAACACAGAGAGTAAGCCGCCATAGGAGACCGCTAGACCGCCCGACCTCCAAGTCGTCTGAGACAAGCCGCCTGACTGCTGGAACACCAAACAGCAACAGCCCGGCACACAGACCGGCTGAGAGAAACCGCCAGACCGCCCGGTCTCCGAATAGAAACAGACCGCTCGGTCTCCGAATAGCAACAGACCGTCCGGTCTCCATCCTGCAACAACCACCAAAGCCTTTCTAGACTGTAGAAGTCTATCTAGACCGCCGAAGTCCGCCTAAACCGTCGAAATTTGTCGAGACCACCAAAGGCTTCCTTGACAACCAAAGTACGTCAAGATCGCAGAAGTTCGTCTAGACCACCAAAATCCGTTTAGACTACTGAAGTCTGTCTAAACCGCCGAAGTCCGTCTAAACCGTTTAAGTCCGTCCAGACCGCCGAAGTCCGTCTAGAACGCCGAAGTCCGTCCAAGCCGCCAAAGTCCGTCTAGACCACCAAAGTATGTCTAAACCCTCAAAGTCCTTGACGGCCAAAGTCCGTCAAGACCGCCAAAGTCCGTCTTGATGGCCAAAGTCCGTTAAGACCGCCGAAGTCCGTTTTGACTACCGAAGCCGCCCACAAGACTCATTGAGCACTTCGAAGATCGTAGAAAGTCTAGTAATTGTCTTCTAGCATCGGCCATCCGCGTGGCGACCGAACAAACTACAAGCCTCCTCCGTGTCAGTTGTCCAAGCCCGCAAAGTACAACTTAAACTACATTTAGGTGAGCGGCACACAGAGTGTTTCCATCGCCCTCGGCTCAACGACAAGCCCAATAGGCACAAGTCAACAATTACAGACTCCTCTAAGCGCAACAAAAGACAAGCCACAGAGAATAAGGCTCGTAGAGCGCGCCACTCGAGCTTCCAATCCCTAGACACTAGGATGAGCGTAACAAGTTGCTCCCACTTCCAAGCGCCAACAGAGGACCTCAAAAGAGCTGCAAGCGCATCGCTCCCCACAACGCATAAAAAATACTTAGCTCTGTGAGTGGTGGTCTATCGCCCTCCGAGTTATTTTCTCTCTCCCAACAACTGTAACGAGAGGCGGCTTGTCGCCCTCGAGTTCATTACAAAGCCCCGTACAACAACCAACAAAATAGTGGAAGTTTGGTCGGCACAGATCTGGTCATGGGGCTTTCACCTAGTTGACGAATTTTCCAAGCTAAAAAAATTTCCTTATCAGCACTCATTTTTCTGTGAATGTTTGAGCGCTAAGGCGATTCAATTTAGTCCAGTTTACCGGAGCCTTGAGCGACCCACAATAACACTTAATTGAAGACTGAAATAAAATATCGTAATAAAAATAGAGTATATTCTGTAAGCCGACATCAAATCACGACAAAGATCGCATAGAATATTTCATATCTCGTTTCAAATATCAGCTGCAGTGCAAAAAAATATCTACAACATGCCGCATGAATTGAATCGTAATTAAGGTATGGTTCATGCGGTCGTAAACGCTTGACCGGTGAAAATAAGTTCCCCCAAACAGAGCCTAAGGCTCTGTTTGGCGCGGCGGTGGCGGTCGTAAACATGAGGGTTAAATTGTCATTGGTTAGCGCCCACCTAAAGAACTTCATTCATTTCTAAGTTCATATGGATGATGTTTGTTATGTGATCCTTAACAAATGGCACTGTGGTGGAGGTCATAAACATGGGGGATAAATTGTCATTCGTTAACGTCCACCTATAGAATTGTATCCGCTTTTATGTTAGATGGGATGATGTTTGTTAGATGATTCTTAACAAATGACAATTTAATCCATGTGTTTATGACTACTACCACAGTGCCTAAAAAGATTTAGGCTCAGTTTGGGACAGCTCTGGCGGATTGAAAAGCTGCTGTCCGGATAGAGCTGTTTTAAAATAGATTTCTGGGGAGCAGTTTTGAAAAGCTGCAGAGTGTTTGGGTATTCTGTGCAGAAGTGCGCTCGGAATCGCCCGAGGAAGGACGTCGGGGGCTCGGAATCGCCGGAGGAAGGCCGTCAGAGGCTCGGAATCGCCGGAGGAAGGCCGTCCGACCTCTAAGCATGTTCCATCTGAAGAAACCATTAGATTCCAAAACCTGTGAGAGAAAAAACTATTTTGCAAGAGCAGAAGTGGGGGGAGGGAGATTTCTGAAAAGCTGCAAAAAGCTCTGGCGGATTGAAAGCTCTTCACAGGGAGCTGTCCCAAACACATATAAAACAGCTCTGGCGGCTGGAATAGAGATTTTCCAGCCGCCAGAGCTGCGCCAAACAGACCCTTAATGTATTTTCACGGGTTGGCCCAAATTGATCAATAAAATCGGCCCAAATTAACCAATTTGATTTCAGGTCAGTTCTCGGTTCATTCATTCTCCCATTTTTTTGGAATCCGTTTTTGATACGTATATGTATCTATTTTCGGAGGTGCGCGAGCAGATCTAGCCGCAGGTTTGCAGATTTTAACTGCGCAAATCATTCCCTGCAAAATATGATAGTATTTCTCGAATAGGATCGTATCCAAAAATTACCGTAGTACGCTCCCTTCAAATCCGCGCTGTTGATCTTGAGGAGTTTACGATCGGATGTGGTCACGCATCAATACACATTCCTATCAAATTTTTGAGGTTTTTTTTTGCACATTTCCACCTTAAAGAGAACAATTTAAATTTTAATGGACAAATTTCTACAATAGTCCCATAAATAATGGAAAGCATAAATATAGCTCCTTTTTTATAATGCTTCACAATATAGCCCCTTTTTTGTAATTAAGATGTCTAACCAGAGTTTTATATAATTAGAGATAGAATTAATTAAGTATGATTTAACAAGTTTCCAATATGACCCTCTTTTGATAACCATTCCCATTCTAGCCCCTTTTTCGTTTAGTCTCACACCGTTTTGAGCCTTTATTTACTTGTTTGAGAGCATATAAAAAACATATTGCCTCATATTCTAGCCCCTTTTTCGTTTTGTAATCTTTTCATCAAATTAAGTGAAAAAAGCTATATTGAGACTTTTTTTCAAAAAGGGGCTATATTTATACTTTATTTTTATTAGGAGGCTATACTGGAAATACCCTAAATCCGGCTTAAGATACTGAAATTTCTTAATTACGAAAAAGAAGCTATATTGAGAAGCATTATAAAAAAGGGACTATACTTATACTTTCTATTATTTATGGGGCTATTGTGAAAATTTGTGCAATTTTAATTTTTAATACCAATTCCCCAACAAAATTTCATCCACTGCACTTCCATAGCAAGTGTGGGGTTTTCTTCCACGCGCCAGAACCCCATAACTCAAAACCCTCGGACTCCTTCGTCACTACCGCTGGCGGGGTCACCAGCTTGGACGTCAGCCACATCCAGACGTGGGATAACAACACGGCCTATCCCTTCCTTGCCCTTCCACTCTCCTATCCCATCTCACCAAGACTCAAAACTGCCATTCTCTTTCCTCGTCTTGCCTCCGACCTCGCACTGCGCTCCGTCTCTGAAAAAACCCTAGAAATCTTCGAGCTCATTGAGGAGCTCGACCGAGAGACTCGCAAATCCCGCCCTTCGCAGGCCATGAAGTCCGCCTACTGCGCTGTTGCTTCGTCTTGCACCGCCGCCGCTCTTCGTCAGAATGTGGATGCTTTTCTTGACTGTTTCCATCGGATATGGGTACTGCGTTTCTCTGACATTGAGAAGTCACCGGCGGCTGCCTTGATCTCGGAGGAGCTTTATGAGGTGAGGAAAATCTTTTGGTAGGCGGTTAAAGATCCGGGGATCCGGGGTTTGGTGGCAAATATCGATTTGGAGGAGATATTGGATCTTGTTGGGGACTATCTGGAGCAAGTGTGGAGTATGGAGCCTTTGTTTCCGGGCATAACCATTGATGGGATTGTGGAAGATTCTCAAGCAAGGAGGGAGAACACAGGACTGTCTGGTTTTCAGTTGGGTAAGGGTGAAGGTTTAGCAATCAGTAAGGGCACTTCTCATCAGCTGAATGTTGGCAAATTGGTTCTTATTTGCATGTGCTCATTTCTTCCGTTAACATTTCTTTTTATTATTATTATTTAAATATTACTATTAGACATGATGTCCTTAGGCATTAGTGAGATTATGACTAAGATAGGGCACAATGGAGACAAAGGATCCATATAGCTGTCCCCACTATAGTAGGATAATGTCTTGAGTAGTGTTGTTGTTTTAAATATTACTATTAGACTTGAGTGTTGTGTTGTTGTTCTTAAATATTCTATTACTAATCCTCTACAACTATAATTTTGCTATTATTTTAAGTCAGTGCAGTTCTAACCTGTTACTTCTACTAACCTGTTTAGTTACATTATTATAAGAATAATGTAGTTTTAGTTAATTTTCTATCCATAAGAAGCTCACTTCTCAACTTCAAGAATAAATTTTTTTTAAATTCATGTCACATTTTTTTTGTATTGTAAAAAATATTATATTTTAAATAAAATAAATTTTAGGCTAAAGCAAGCATTAAAAAGATAAGTATATGTATACATTAATAAATGAGTTTCCCATAATTGAAATCAAATCTTATCCCTTTAAACCCTTCTCCAAGATTAGGTTTACATGTGATTTTAATTAAATCCTCCTTATTTTAATTATAATTGCCGGTCTATTTAAACTCGGATAGCCATAATCGAGCCCTCATCTCCATCGGTTCACGCCACCGACTGATCCAAGAGATAAAGCCAGGGCCCTGCGTGTCTCCTTCCCCCGACTCCTGCGTAGGAGAGTTCCTGCGACTTCATCACTGCCCGGCGACGCGTGGGACCACCTCCATGAGGGGAGGCCGACCCTCTCCAGCCTTCTTCGCCTTGATTTAAAGCCTCCACTTCGTATTTCAGAAGCTTCTTCACACAAAACGTGAGAATCAAAAAGGAAATGAATAGGAATAATGATAACGTAGGTGGAAATTCTACTTAAAAATTGAGAATAATAAATTAACAGCTCAAAAGCAAAACAATGTAGAATGTAGATTCATAAAATAAATTTAAGTAATTGAGAAGCATATGATGATGATGATAATACATGAAAATGACCATTAATTCATATCGTTAATTAATATTATTTTAGAGAAGTAACAAGTGCCTACAAAGAGTTTACTACTTCCAAGAGCTGTTAATTTATTATTCTCAATTTTTAAATAGAATTTCCACCTATGTTATCATTATTCCTATTCATTTCCTTTTTAATTCTCATGTTTTGTGTGAAGAAACTTCTGAAATACGAAGTGGAGGATTTTAATCAAGGCGAAGAAGGCTGGAGAGGGTCGGCCGCCCCTCATGGAGGTGGTCCCACTCGTCGCCGGGCAGTGATGAAGTCGCAGGAACTCTCCTACGCAGGAGTCGGGGGAAGGAGACACGCAGGGCCCTGACTTTATCTCTTGGATCAGTCGGTGGCGTGAACCGATGGAAATTAGGGCTCGATTAGGGCTATCCGAGTTTAAATAGACCGGCAATTATAATTAAAATAAGGAGGATTTAATTAAAATCTCATTTAAACCTAATCTTGGAGAAGGGTTTAAAGGGATAAGATTTGATTTCAATTATGGGAAACTCATTTATTAATGTATACATATACTTATCTTTTTAATGCTTGCTTTAGCCTAAAATTTATTTTATTTAAAATATAATATTTTTTACAATACGAAAAAAATGTGACATGAATTTAACAAAATTTTATCATGATTTGAAATGAAATTTTCACTAATCATTGCACCATTAACCTACTTGAGAAACAAAATTTTGGCATGTCACAGTAAAACCTTTGCATAGGTGATTCATTGAGTCTGTCGACCTACATTTATTGTCATTGCATATCATGCATAAGTCTATCCAATGTTTAATTACTTGCAATAATGCTATTTATAAATCTTATATTAATAGTCACAGGAGATTGCAAAGCTTCAAAAAAAGAGACCAAACAATGATTTGTATATGTGCCGAGAGGTTCCCCAAGGTAATTGTTCGAAAAGTAAATGTTAAGTGAATGAGCCTTTTCACGATTATCAAAAGGATTGGAACAAATACTTACAGACTAGATATTCCGCAGAATATGATAATTTCACTTGTGTTCAACATAGAAGATTTGACTTTATTCTTAGAGCCACATGAATACATGCACCCTTCGCCTCCTGCCACTTCAGTACTTTAGCTCCATATTTCTTCTACTACTTCATTACGACCCCAACTTTCACATGTTACCTCAGTACATCCCCAAACTTCGCCTACTACACTAAAACTCTAGTCTTCGACACCGATTGATCATCCAACTTGTTCCACAACAATACCACTTTCTCTGACACAAGCATCATCTCGGCTTCTTCAACAACAGTACCATACAGTCCTTAACATCGACGACAACAGTAGTGTCATCGTCAGTATTTTTTCAATATTAATGTTCATTACTCAGACTACCAAAATTTTTAGTGCCATCTTCTATAAAAGAAACTTCAACTTCATCTCCATCACTAGCTCCAATAGTACCATCCTCGGTTCCATTATCATCACCAGCTTCAACGACACTATATCCAGCCTCTGCAGTAGTTGCACCCTTGAGCCCGGTTCACGAGTTCAGGACACCATCAGAGTTAGAGAGATTCACCTGCTTTTAGACGAGAGCATGATCATCTTCATTTATGTAGATGAATGCTTTCAAGGCAGGGGGGAATTGATGGGGGGAATGACACACATCAACCCACACGACGATCAGACCCGTCCATCTCAGGCAGATCGATGATCAGAGTTTTTTTAGTTACTTTTATGTATTTTTTAATTTTATTTCTTGTATTTTGAGAATGGGAGCCTTGGCGCACCGTTTGAGTGTTGCCGTGTGATGTTGAGGTCACAGGTTCGAGTCTTAGAAGTAGTCTCTTGAAAAAATGCAGGGTAAAATTTGCCTACATTTCACCCTTGTGGTGGGACCCTTCTCCGGACCCTCGCTGCACGGGGATGCTTCGTGCACCGACTGCCCTATTTTTACTTCATGTATTTTGAGGTCCGTGATGATCAAAGAATCATGACCGTCCATGATGACCCCGAGTTTATAAGTAGGGATAGAAGGTTCAATTGGAGGACTTTGGAAGTTAGAGCAAATGGAAGCCTTCTTTCGATTACCCGGTGCCGAATCCAGAATCCGAGTGTCGAAGCTTCGTAGTTATCTCCTCCCCATCCCCTTCGCACCTCCTAGCTGGCTACTCCTCTTACACCTTCATTGGCAGGATCCCTTTCTCCTCCCCACCTCCACTAGCCGACCACCACCACTATCTCAAACTCTCCTCCATAATCCTTCAACCACCTCTCCCATCCAATTCCATCCATCTTCTATTTTTCGGCGATCGCCAGAAAACATTTCCAACGATCGTCGGAAAACATTTCCGACGATCGCCACCCACATCAAGCCACCTTGGTCTCCACAAAATTCCTTCTTTTATGTTTTCCGGTTATCACCGGAAACCACTACCACCACCTCCCGCTACCTCCTGCCAGCCACCACCCCCTGATATTTCCCCTCACCCACTATCCCACAACCACACTACTTCCACTTCCTAAATTTCAGGCCACTCCTAAAAGCACTCCCACCACTCATTTCCTCACTTCCATTAATTCCCTCAACTTCCACTGCGTATCTCCTTTCTAACCCACGCACAACCCACTTTTCCCTTCTTTCCATTACCATGCTTCTCATCCCACACGGCAAGCCCACAATCATTCCCCTTCCGATCCCATTCCCTCTGATATTTCCCCTTACAATAAAAGGGAATATAGCCCAAAATATTGATATTTAGGTTTTGGAATATCCATCCAGCACCCAAATCTCCTAATTTGTGCAATTCATCACCAGTCTACTCCCAAATCAATTTTCCCATCCACTTATCAGACATTTCCAGCCCTCCAAATCCACTGATACTTTCATTCAGCACTCAAACCACCACATACAGTCTTCCAATGCTCCTTCGACAGTCCATATTCAACTCCAGTCACTGAAAACCTCAGGTTTCCCTACTTTACTGCAGCCAATCACTAATTCCAGCTTTTGATCTGTGCTGTCCAACAGCCTTCAACAGCATTGGGAGCCTAGAATTCAGTGCCTACTTTGATTATAATCCTGGGAAAACCCTTCAAGCCCTCTACTACCTAGTTGTGTAAGCTTTCTAATTTGAGTCTTTTATTTCATGTTGAATTAATGATTATTTTCCTACTTCACATTATGTCTTTGTAAGCTTTGTTTCAACGCCACTTGTGGCTAGTGTTGGTAATTCAATTGCTTGTTGCTTAAGATTCATGTACTCTCATTAATTCTACATCACATGTTCTTCATTTTGTGAAGTTTTTCTTCTAACTGATTCTCATGCATTTGATTTATAAAACAAATTATTACTACAAGTTAAAAAGGCATCGGAATTGCGTCTAATTTTAAGTGATCATCCATTATCCCCGTCTTAGGACCATCCTGCGTCATTCTAGAAATGTAGATTTCTAGATATGAGCATTTAAGTGATCGTCCGTTATCTCCCGTCTTACGACCGTCCGATGTCATTCTAGAAATGTAGATTTCTAGCTATGAATATCATCCAAGTATTTTCATTCATTTTTTCTCCTTTTTTGCTAATCTTATGCCTTTAGGCATCCAAGTATTTTCTCCCTTGTTTCAATTTTCCACTTATTTTACTTTATTTCACCTATTGAAATTATCTCCTGCACAAAAAATGTACACCAAAATACCTCACTTCACGAACCATTTGTAAAAGTATCCATAACTCATGCAAAATTAGTTGTGATCCTTGAATTTTCATTTCACTGAGATTGTAAATCCTTTTGTCACCCTTCAACTACAATTATCGTTTATTCTTCATCAGACAATTTATTAACTTCAACATTCTTAGCACACATACTTCTTTTTATTCTTCATCAGACAATTTATTAACTTCAACATTCTTAGCACACATACTTCTTCTGTAATGCGTAATTAATCCATGTACCTTCTCAAAATCTTAAAGGCCATATTTAGATCTACAGCACATTAATTGTCTTAACACAAAAACTGTCTTTTCATGTTGAATCTTTTTTGCAAAACTAAATTGAATCTCTGATGTAGGCTTTGTTTGGTAATCCGTTTTGGGGCGTTTCGTTTCCCTAAAACGCTCCGCCGGGTTATGTTTTCATTTGTTTGTCCGCCTCCCGCTCGAATCGCCAACGTTTCCCTTCTTCAACATTTCCGCCCTCAGCAAACGCCTAACCAGACCTCCAGTTAACATCGTTTTCAGAAATATCAACCTCGCTGGAACTCATCACCGGAACTCAGGCCTATTCCGAGCTCTAGCTCCTCCTCCTGCTGGAGGTCACCGCCACCGCTGCCGGAACCGGCGAAACCGCCTCCTCCGCCTCCGCCTCCTCTGACGGGAAAACATGGGCTGCTACCCCGTCGATCGCCGCTTTTTTAGGGTTGCCGCAGGACGCTTCCCCGACCTCCACTTTGCCGCTTTGTTTGGGTTGCCGTCGGCGGCTCCTCCGTCGATCGCCTGTCCGGAGGCCACCGTCCGGCTCGCCGGTCCTCGGAGAACCAGTTGGGGGTATCCCTGAGGTGCTCCGGCAGGCGGCCGGCGGTGGAGTCATGCAGTAGCATGGAGGAGGCAGGAGGCGGATCGGTGGTGCAGGGCGGAGGATTGAAAAGTTTTACAAAATAATTTAGAAATTACTAAAAAAAATAGTTGTATAGTTTCAACAATGATTTTAATAAACATATTTTTAAAATATATATATATCTTTATTATATAAATCAATATACATATTTCAAGTGCACATCAAACTTCTAATTTCAGCCACACGATCAAAATGCTAAAATGCATAGCCTTCTCTTGATCAAAATGCTGCTTTTGCTTTGACAAATACCGTTGCTATCAATCACATTCAAAAGCCAGCTGGCATTAAAATTTCACTATTTTTTTTAAAAAACTACACAGCGTCCATTAAAAGCCAGCGGACAAAAGCTTTGCCCCAAGTAGACGTGCACATAAAGACTGGGCCTGGAAAGCCTACCTGGGCCCGGCCTTGAAAAAGCCTGGTTAGGTCTGGGCCCGCGTAGGCCTGGTCCAGGCCCAGGCCAGTCCTGGAGGGCCTAAACAGGCCTTAAATATAATGATTTATCTGGCCTGGTGCCCGGCCCGGGCCAGACCCAGGCTAGGCCCGGTCCTAGGCTTTGCCTGGGTCTGGGCCCAGGCCTTGCCCGGGCCCGGGCCAACATCTCTCTAGAGAGACGTTAGCCTAGAGATGGCAGCCCAAATGCGGGCAGGCTAAAATGCGGACCTACGGGCAACCCGTTTTCGGCGTCAAGATGGTTTCAAATCGAAAAGTGATCAACATGAAAGTTGTAGATCTCGGCGAGACGAACAACTTTCATGTTGATCACTTTTTGATTTGGAGCCGTCTTGGACCTCGATTTCGGTCCCGAAATCTGGGGCGCGGTACGCTTTACTGTAGCAGTTCCGCCGCTCCAGTTTTCGGGGCCCAAATCGAGCTCCAAGACGGCTTTGATCAACATGAAAGTTGTAGATCTCGGCGAGACGAACAACTTTCATGTTGATCACTTTTTGATTTGGAGCCTTCTTGGACCTCGATTTGGGTCCCGAAATCTGGGGCGCGGTACGCTTTACTGTAGCAGTTCCGCCGCCCCAGTTTTCGGGCCCAAATCGAGGTCCAAGACGGCCAAATGAAAAAGTGATCAACATGAAAGTTGTTCGTCTCACCGAGATCTACAACTTTCATGTTGATCACTTTTCGATTTGAAGCCTCCTTGACTCTTGCCCGTACGACCGTACGTCCGCACTAGAGTACCGCTGAACAGTGAACTAGGCCCGGGCTTGGGCCTGGCCCGGCCTGGGCTTGCCCGATAGGCCTTACCAGACCCTCTTTTTGGAGGAGAGTCTGGGACCGGCCTGGGTCTGGCAAAAGTCAGGTCTGGGCCTGGGCCTGGACTGATAAAAGCCCGGGCCTAGCAGGCCCAGGCCTGGCCTGGGCCTGACAGGCCTTATGTGCACGCCTAGCCCCAAGCCTACATCTAATCCCGCTGCAATTAATCACATTCAAATGCCAGCTGACATTAAAATTTCACTGTTTTTTTAATAAAATTACAGAGCTCACATTAAAAGCTAGCGGACAAACGCTTTGCACCAAGTCTTCCTCCCACTTCCATCTATACTGTGTTGTTCTACATCTAATCGTGGAAAGCAGAACAGCAACAGACCGGCCTCCATCTACTCCGCCAAAAGCAGCGGCAGCAGTAGTGCAGAAAGCAGCTCAAATCACCCCCATCACGTCTCCTCCCAAATCGGCTTGCTCAAATCCCCCTCTCGCTTCATGCTTCCTCCCACAGACGCCTAGATCTTCACCGAAAACTTTTTCCAACCTGCCGCTCCCTCCTTCAGCCCTATCTGCCTCTGCAAACGACTCCAGAAGCTGCTCGCTCTTCAACTCTCTCTGCCATCGCCGCCATCATCGGTAGGAACCTTTCCGCATATCCTCCCTGCGCCCTATACCATGACTCCAGAACCCCCAAATCCCTCTACATTGTCAAAGAGGAAGCCAGAACCCACAAATCCCTATACATCGTCAAAGAGTAACAAGGTTTCCTGTGGGAGATCGCCGAGATCGCCGAGGTTGCCGTATATTCGCCGAGGTCGCCGTATATCCCTTTATGTCTGGTGAGTTCTTCTACATCGTCAAAGAGGTAGTCATAAATTTTGCAAGCCTTTTAAATTTTTTTGTGGATTTTTGGAGTTAATTTTCAACTCATCTTTTCATTTTAATTGTTCATGAAATTTTTTGCAACTCTTTGACATTTTCACCATTGAAGTTTTGCAAACCTTATACTTTTTGTTGCTTTTCATGGATATTTTTTTTAAGTTTTCCCGCGTATTTGATGTTTGAAAGAGCTCTATGAAGAGAGTAATAAGGGATATACAGCAAATCTTTCAATTTTTTCACAGTTTCTTCATGTTATGTTTTAGTCCTGAACTTTACTGCAGGTTTAAACAACTCTAAAGCAGAGCACCCGTTGTTTTACTACATTTTTAATATAGGGTTTTCCTGTGGGGGATTGTAGGAAATCTTTTACGACTGGTGAGTTCTTCTTCATCGTCAAAGAATATATGATGAATTTTGCAATACTTTGATTTTTTTTTGAATTTTTCATGTTAATTTTCCGCCCTTCTCATCATTTTAATATAGGGTTTTCCTGTGGCCTTCAGGTTTGAAGGAGCTCTAGGAAGAGAATAATAAATTGTTCAGCAAACATTTCAATTTTTTGACATTTTTTTCCATTTCTTTGGGCCCTAAACTTTGTTTTGCTATTGTTAAAAACTCCTAAAGCAAACCATCAAGTTGAGTTTTATTTCTCCTTATTCGTACATTTTCTAAGTCATTATGGTCACATAATTTCATTTAAACATCAATTTGTGTGCTGAAAACCCGGAGCCCGCCTAAACCACCAACCCACAGTTGATATATGTGTACTAAGCATGATTCCATATATTTCTGTACATAATCTAATTTGAAAAATTAATTAAGTGGTCTTCTTCTTCTCAACATAATTTTTATAATGATGAAGTAGACCAGTACTAATATAATTTATTTTTCCGCCATATATATTCCGTATTCGCTCGACCCGGGTTCTGATGTTGAGGAGTAAGTAAAGATCAAACTGGACATGCAAGATTTCAAATGTAGCTGCCCCCAAACAATGTCTCTGCCCCCGAACATTGTCGCCGCCTCAAAACAATGTCGCTTGGTTGCGGGCGAAGCCCGCAACGACACATCGAGAACGGGCGAAGCCCGTTCGAAGATGCTAATATATATATATATATAATTTAAAATTATGTAATTGAAAACGGAATTTTTAATATTAAAATTAATTAATAAAAATAATAAAAAATATAAATATTATTTTCAATAATTTATTTAAAAAATTTTGTAAACGTCACCACTGTTTCGCCAAACGATTTTCTGTTCTGAACAGCTATACAAATACTGACTATCCAAGCAGATCTCCATTTCCAACAGCAAGTTTCCAACAACTCCATTTATAAACCTGTTTTTACGACCGCTCCTTTTGCAACCGCAACCGCTCTACCAAATGAACCCGTAAAAACAATTTTGTTAATTATTTGTTCATTTACTCACCACATGACTCATAAGCTCAATTTCTTATAGTCAACTGTAAATTGAACATCTCATTTATTCCTAAATTCGTACTTCATCTATCTAAAATTTTCCTGTATGCATCTTCTTTTGATATAATTTTACAGCATTTTTTTGTACAAGATTATTATGCACCCCATTATTTTGCCACCACAATGCATATGATCACCTTATTTGCCCAGCTCTAGAAGTTTTAGTAGGTGTGCACTTTATAAATCTGTAGATGAGCATGAATTGCGCTGATACTTCCCTTACTGAGTACATACCATCTTGATTTCTTTAGATGTTGAGGAACAACAAATTTTAAAATCAAGTGGCAGCTACATGCAAAAGGTGGTGCTGGACACCATTCTTAATCCAGGAAACAAAGCTAAGGAATTGCTAGTCGAGAATCCAAAAAAAACATGCGGCGAACAATTTAAGGGAAATGATGGTCTGGATAGGAGCATTGAACTGGTTTCTAATTCTAAAATAGATTTTGGGGACACTCGCACAGAGGGAAAATAAATAGCTATTGTGTCGAACAAATATCAATTAATATTCATGCTCAAAGCAAGTACAAAACATAAGCCATCTTGATTTTATCAGATTGTGATAAAGAGCAAACCGTAAGGTCAAATCATCAAAGGATGATGCAAAGCACCCTTCTTGATGCAGCAAATAAGGCTATTGAATCGCCAGCCAAGAGTCCAGAAGAACCATGTGATGAGGAATTAAGGGGAAATGATGGCTACCATAGAAGGGATGAGATGACTTCAACTTCTGCAGTAGGTGCTCAGGACACTATTACCGTGGGAAATGAGGCAGGCACTGTGTTGAATAAGCATCCAGATCTGTCACGCTTGCAGAAAATGGAAGAGATTCGTAGCACATCTGTTGAGAAAGTTCCAGATAGTTCCCCTCATGTGGAAAACTACTCTACAAAGAACATTTGCAATGCAGATTCTCTACCCAGTAGTCTTATGGAGGAAAACCAAACTGCCCATACATTTGAGGTGCTTTCTTGTCTTATACATTATATCATCAATAATTCCATTATGGTTAATGATGATATCCTATAGTGTTCATTTGTTTGGATGGAATTGTCACCTTCAAATTGGGATTGGAAGTCTATTTTCTTTGGAATTGAAATTCCGAATCCAATTCTAAAGCCCTAATTCCATCTGGCCAGGGACTTTTCTTCTTATCAAAGCACAATAGTACATTGTCTTGGAATTCAAAATCCTGTTAATGCAGTTTGATTTGAATTGATCCAGCTCTCTTTATTTCCAATCAACTCATATTTGTTCCTTTAGTTACAATACTTGAATGATAGTATTTATCATCCCTAGCATTAACAAAAGATAATACATAATTATTAAACTCTCGATAGTCAATGCAAATGTGCATTCCATCGTTAAGAACTTTGATGAATATATCCTTGATCCAACAACCCTGCAATTGAATCCTCAACTCTACCATCTCCTTGGGTGCTATCCGATAATGAGATTATGCAACGAGCCTTGCACTGGGCACAAAGTCAATCCCAAAATCAATTTTTCTTTGGGGCAGTCCCCCAGGGAGTTCATCGAGAAAGACGTTCTTGAATTTAGATATTACAAGCGCGTCTTGAATAGACAGCTTTGCGGATCGAGTATCCAACATTGTGACAAATGCTTCACCTATTGATTTACTGCACACATAACCTGTGCGACGGAGATTAAGGAAGCAACAACACCTGCCATCCCTCGAAACTTGACTTCATCGAACTCCTTTTTCTTAGGATCACTTATTTAAAATTGCAATCAATGCGAGCACGCTGCTCCGAGAGCTGACCCATACCCAGAATCGCATCAAACTCTGTCAAAGGAAAAATTAATGCATCCAGATCCAAATCATGCTGCTTAGTCCTCATGATTTCTCGTCGTTTATAGCATAAGCTACACCCCTCCCTCGTCTGCAGATTAAGCTTTGCCTTGTCGTGAAAGGCCTTCTGCTCTCCACGCCTCCATATCTCCTTCCCGGTGACGATCTAGCGCATTTGCATCGATGTTATAAGATTGTGCCTTCTATTTCTCTCCTTCATATTCCTGAAGCTGAACCATAGATATTGTTATGGGTCCCACACCTTCAATTATCTAATATTTATATTATTAAGAGTCCTTAGATATCAAGTCAAGTGTATGAGTAGAAGTGTATGCGTTGAGTTGCATAAGTCATATCAAGTCGAGTCATAGTTAAGAGGTGTTTACGCATCTCTTATGTTGGGGCTATTTACGCTTGTACCATCTTGTGACCCTTGGGTCATGCATGGAGTATCAAAGTATTAAATCAAAATCTCTCTAATCCTTCTCCTCTCTCTAGTCTCCTTTTCTCTTCCTCAAGTTCTTCTCCTCTCATGCCATTTTACAGTTATCCCACCTTGTATTTTCCCTCCTCCACTACCTCAGACAAACCTCCAAAAATAAGCACAAAACAAACTTGGTATCAGAACTTTTAGATCCTCCCCCATGCATCATTAGTCAATCCTCTTTTGCTCATCTCACATACAATCCACAACCAACATAACCACCTCACTGAGTCGCTGATACCAATCCTGCCCCCGATCGGAAGTTCCACTCCCGATTCCAACAACACGATCTCTTCCCTTTGCCAGCTCCTCTCCCTCTCTAGCCTTGACTTCTTCGACGTCACCCGATGCTTCCCTCGTCGTAGAAGACCCAAACTTTAAACGAGTCTTACGGAATGTTCATGGGTTCCACTGTGCTCAGTATTCAGCAACATGTAACAACCCGGCTTTTCATTTTAGTGAATTGATCCAACTAGTAACCAATATTTGAGCTCAATACTGTGTGTGTCAGTGGGCCAATTGTGATTTAATAGGCCCACTATTGTACATCATCATCATTATAAATCTAATAAACATATGATATTTGCATTTGACCCATGTTACTAGCCTAGCCCGTAACATTGTTAGTGGTGGTGGTGATGGCAGAGATATAAGGGGAGCCGAGCTCAATCCTCGGAGAATGCGAGGGGAGAGGAAGAAGAGCGAGACCGAGAGAGCGGGAGCGGGAGCGAGCGGGCGGGCGAGCGGGCGCGGGCGCGGGCGCGGGTGCGAGAACTTAACGAGGTAAAGAGAAAGTTGGATTGATTGATCCATTTCATATCTCATATATGACCCAAGGGTCCCTATATAAGGACCCACAATATAAACATAAATACCCAATATAAAAATATGCACACAATACTACACATTCATACTAAAATAACTAATAATTACTACTCGATTCTTACAACTCAAAATCGAATACATGAAGACGCGTATTAATATAATTGATGGATAACTGAAACATCCCGCCCTCCCTTCAAATCGAGCTTCCCCTCCAGCTCAAGTGAGGCTCGAATGATTTGATTGTCCAGCTTCTTAATTTCGCGCCAAAATAGATCCTGGCATCACACCGTTATGGTGGTGGCTTCATCTAGTGGCAAGCTGGCATTGTGCGCACAAATTACACTAGAGACCACATGGATCTGGCGTGGCGAGGGAGCTGGCGAGAGGAAGATCGTCAGACAAAATCTATGAAGGCGGGATTGTGTGCCCGATGTTTTATTAATGTTGTTATTGTTGGAGCTAGTGTAGACCGGGTGGTCTTGTTCCTAACCGCAGCGGTCTACTGGTCCTAGCGACCTGACGGTTTGGTCCAGCGGTCTGGTGGTAAATATCAGCTTGCGATCAGGAGCAACAACGGTGGTCTGAAGGTAGCCGCAACGGTCTAGCAGTTAGCAGCGGTTGTTCGATATCGGTTAGCCGCAGCAGTCTGCATGAAGCCGCAACGGTCTGGTAGAAGCCGCAACAGTGGATTGGTGGTTAACCGCAGCTGCGGTTTAGTAGCATCCCTCTGTTGCAGTCTGGTAGCTTGCAGCGCTGCGATCTGGTCGGTAGCCACAACTGCGGTCTGGTGGCAACCCACAGTTGCGGTCTGGCGGCTTGCCCAGCGGTCTTCCCTGGCGGATTGACGGTTTACCTTGGTGTTGGTGGGAGTTTTGTTATTCTTTTGTATAGTGTGCGATTTGATGTTGTCAAACCGCATAAACCGCACGAATTGTATTTAGTCTCACATCGTTTGTTGTAATTCTCTCATCTCCCTCAGTTTCTATAAATAAGGGGACATACTATGTAATAATTATTTTTTGGAGTAATAAAGTTTGCGGTTTATTTAGTTTTTTGTCCATTTTTCACATGGTATCAGAGCGAACCGATCCTTTGCTTCAAGTAGATAGCGGTTTGTTGTTTTAACCGCGCGATCTCTTCCATCGGCTTCGTCCGGCTTCTTCCGGTTTGCCCTGTTTTTTTCCCTTCCCTTCCCTTCCCTCCCTTGTTTCTCGCTGTGCTTGCGACTTGCTTCTTACCAGGTGTTTCTGTTCGCCCGGCTTTCTCTGCTGCTCACACTTCTTTTGCGAGTTTTGCCTTTGGTCGCGGCTTTTTTCTGACCGCGGGTGTGTTGTCAACTTGGCCGGGCAGGCTCTGGCTCTTCTCTTTCTTCTTCTTGACACAGTTTCTTTGCTCGTCGCTTGTCTCTACGACTTGTTGTGTTTGCGTTGTTTCTCATTCTTGTTGCGAGTTCCGCCTTTTGGTCGCGGCTTTTCTCTTGCCGCTGGTGTCTTGTCACCTTGACCGGGTGGACTCTTGCCCTTCTCCTTCTTCCCACGGGCTGTCCTCTTGCGCCTTGTTTCTCCTTTGCTGCGAGTACCGTGTGTTGGTCGCGGCCTCTTTTCTGGTCGCTGGTGTGTTGACACCGTGACCGTGCGGTTTCTCTTTTTTTCTGCGACCTTTCTTGTGGTCGGTTTCTTCTGCGCCTTCTTTGCCGACTTGTCCTTGTGCGGCTTGTGTCTAACCGTGCAGTTAATCTTTTTGCTTTTTGGTTTCTTCTTGCGGATGACTTCTCTTCTCTCTTCTACTGCTCGTGCTCTTGTGGTCTTCTCTGATAAGTGACTTATCGACTCTGGTGCCACTTGTCATATGACTGACAACTCTCGTTTGTTTTCCTCTTTATTTGGGACAAACAAGTTGTCTCCTGTTGTTGTTGTTGTTGATGAGACTTCTGCTCCTGTGCATGGTATTGACATTGTGCGTCTTTCTTCATCTTTGCTGCTAGAGGACACTCTCTATGTCCCTACTTTCCCGTGCAATTTACTCTCTGTTCATGCTCTTTGCACGTAGTTAAATTGCACAGTTACTTTTACTGACACCACTTGTTATTTCTCTGATTTTGTCTCTAAGACTACAATTTCTACTGGTACTGCTCGTGGTGACCTTTTTTATCTTGATCACGACGTTGCTCTTTCTGCTTCTTCCTCGGTTCAGCTGTGGCATCGTCGTCTTTGTCATCCTCCTTCTCGCCTCATTCATCAACTTTTTGCAGACCTTCCTTCCGTCGATTTGCCTTTGAACTGTGAAGTCTGTGAGCCAGGTAAACATCATCGCTTTTCTTTCCCAGCTCGAACAGGTCATTGTTTTTCGCGTCCTTTTGAACTTGTTCACTCTGACATCTGGGGTCCTTCTCCTGTTGCTACTATTGGTCGCGAAAGCTTGTACTTTGTCACGTTCATTGATGATTTTTCCAGATGCACTTGGCTGTATCTCTTGAAAGATCGTTCTGAACTGTTCTCTGTCTTCACTGCATTTTATAATGAGATCTTCACACAGTTTCGTGTGCCCATTCAGGTTATTCGTACTGATAATGTCAAAGAATATGTCAGCCATCAGTTCTCTTCCTTCTGTGCGAGCAATGGTTTGATTCATCAAACAAGTTGTCCATATACCTCTCAACAGAATGACGTTGCTGAACGCAAGAATCGCCATCTTCTAAATGTTGTTCGCAGTCTTTCTTTGCAAATGAATGTCCCTCGGTATTATTGGGGTCATGCGCTTTTTCTTGCTTGCTATCTCATTAACCGTATTCCCTCGTCTGTTATTCTGTGCAAGACTCCGTTTTCAGTCTTATATACATAGGTTGAACCATTCCTTTGCCTCTTAAAACTTTTGGTTGTACAACGTTTGTTCACGTCCCTTCTCCTGTACGTGACAAACTTTCTCCTCATTCGATTAAATGCATATTCCTTGGCTATTGTCCTACTCAAAAGGGGTATCGATGTATTGATCCTCTCGTTCGCAAACAATACGTTTCCGCAGATGTTACCTTCTTTGAAGATACTCCATATTTCTCTCCTACTTCTCTAGTGTCTGCTGATACTTCTTCTTCCCTGCCTATTCTCTCGGCACCTCCGCCAGAGCCGGTTCCTTCCACTTCTACTCCTGTTGCTCCGTCTCTTTCTCTGGAGGCTGCTGTGTTGCCCTTGGGGCCCTCTGTGCTTTTCCGGAGCCTCTTCTTTCTTTTGACGGTGAATTGCCTTCCTTGGCCACGAGTGATCTTGATCTTTCGATTGCTCTTCGGATGGGTGTTCGCTCATACACCCAGCATCCTCTGCAGGCTGTGGTTTCTTATGCTCAGCTCTCTCCTTCGTCTATGAGCTTTGCTTTGGCCCTCTCGGCTAATAGTGTTCCCAACTCGTATCAAGATGCTCTTCTTATTCCCCATTGGAAGACTGCTATGGATGAAAAGATGCAAACTCTTACTGATCGGTGTACTTGGACTCTTGTTCCTACACCTCCAGGTGCTGATGTTGTTGGCTGTCGCTGGGTCTTTGTCATAAAGTTTCTCCCGGATGGGTCAATTGATCGTTAGAAGGCCCGACTTATTGCCAAAGGTTTTACGCAGACTTATGGTGTGGATTTTTTTGATACTTTCTCTCCTGTGGCAAAGATAACTACGATCCGTGTGTTCTTTTCTGTGGCCGTCAACCGAGACTGGGAAATGTCTCAGCTGGATGTGAAGAATGTTTTTCTTTATGATGATTTATATGAAACTGTATATATGGAGCAACCTCCTGAGTATGTTGCTCAGGGGGAATCTCAGTTCTGTAAGCTGCGAAAGACAATCTACGGTCTTAAGCAAAGTCACAGGTCCTGGTTTGACAAGTTTAATAAAGTTATTTCTGTGATTGGGTTCTCCCGTAGTGCTGCAGATCATTCTTTGTTCATCCGCAAATCCTCGTCTGGTCTGATTATTCTTGCGGTTTATGTGGATGATAAAAATGGTATTGACATAACAAATAAGCATCTGCTTCAGCATTTTGTTACCAAAGATATGAGGTCTCCTAAGTATTTTCTGTGGATTGAGATATCTCAGAAATCTGGTTCTCTTGTTCTTTCACAGAGGAAGTATGCGTTCGATCTCTTGAAGGAGACAGACCTTCTTGGGGCTAAACCCGCTCGGACTCATATGACTGTTGGGGATGATAAATGTTGGAATGAAAATTCTCCTATTCTTGAAGATATTACCAGATACAGATGTCTTGTGGGTAAACTCATTTATCTGATAGTTATAAGACTAGATATTTGCTATGCACTAGGAAAAGTAAGTCAGTTTATGCAAGCCCACAGAGAATGTCATCTGCAGTCAGCTCTAAAGATTTTAGAGTATGTAAAAGGTGCGCCAGGAAATGGGCTCTTATTTCAGAAAAGAGGACATTTGAAGGTTTAAGGCTTATTCTGATGCTAGCTACGCAGATGATAAGGAAGATAGGAGGTCTATATCTGGCTTCTGCACTTTCGTTGGAGATAACCTTGTCAGCTGGAAGAACAAGAAACAGGCTTTAGTTGTCCGGTTAAGTGCAAAAGCTGAATATAGAAGCATGACTCAGACTGCTTGCGAGTTAAAGTGGCCACGGACTCTCTTAATCTGAGAGAATTTTATAATCATCCCTTACCCATATTCTGTGACAATAAAGCAGCTATATATATTTCGAGAAATCCAATTTTTCATGAGAGAACAAAACATATCGAGGTAGATTGTCATTTGATTAGCGATGAGATTTTGAAGAATCAGATCTGCACATTATTTGTTACCTCTGAGAAAGAACTAGCTGACTTCTTCACCAAACCGGTTACTTCTTTTGCGGAGGTTTGTAGTAAGCTGGGCATGGTGAATATATATGCTACAGCTTGAGGGGGAGTGTTGGTGCTAGTCGAGACCGGGCGGTCTTGTTCCTAACCGCAGCGCTCTACTGGTCCTAGCGATCTGAAGGTAGCCGCATCGGTCTAGCAGTTAGCAGCGGTTGTTCGATATTGATTAGCCGCAGCGGTCTGCATGAAGCCGCAGCGGTCTGGTAGAAGCCGTAACAGTGGATTGGTGGTTAACTGCAACTGCGGTCTAGTGGCATCCCTCTGTTGCAGTCTGGTAGCTTGCAGTGCTGCGATCTGGTCGGTAGCCGCAACTGCGGTCCGGTGGCAACCCGCAATTGCGGTCTGGCGGCTTGCCCATCGGTCTTCCCTGGCGGATTGACGGTTTACCTTGGTGTTGTTGGGAGTTTTGTTATTCTTTTGTATAGTGTGCGGTTTAATGTTGTCAAACCGCATAAACCGCACGGATTGTATTTAGTTCCACATCGTTTGTTGTAATTCTCTCATCTCTCCCAGTTTCTATAAATAAGGGGGCATACCTATGTAATAATTACCGTTTTGGAGCAATAAAATTTGCGGTTTATTTAGCTCTTTGTCCATTTTTCACTGTTATTACTCAAGTTTCAATGAAAATTGAATTCATTCTAATTTCAATGAAAACGAGCCAACAATTCCAGATTCATTCCAATTTTGAAGCTCCAATTTCGTCAAAACTTACAACCGCTACATTACTATCATGTTATTGTTTTGACAGTTTTTGCTACCATCAATCCTTCTGCCTATATGATTCCCAGGAGACGTTCGGATACAACACTTTGAATAGCGGATGCTCCTCCTGAGCTTGTTTTCCCGCGGGCACAACGACGGTTGCTGTAGCAGCAGATGCGGGCACTAATATAACGCGACACCTCGTACAAGAACCTCTACATATGCTGCCCTGTATTGCCTAATACTTTTCTGTACCATATATTACTTTTGTACGTGATTTAGTGAAGTTTTGTGGATAGTAGTGCTACTACTACTACTTCTCTACAGTTTGGTGGAGTGAGGTTCAGATATCAAATATTTTAATTAATTCTTTAAAAAATTATGAATATTTATTTTTGGGTTTTATTTTTGTAACCATGTTTCATTGCAAAAAAAATATCTTATGTATTAAAGATTTAAGATAAATGATATGAAGATTGAATGAAAGTTATGATTTTGATTCCATTTAAATCAGATTTCGAGTGAAATAGAGCTCGAGTCATTTTGGTTCGAAGTCAAATATTGGGCGATTTACAAGGCTACTTTGAGTTTTGGTTTTTTGAGCCCAACTGTCTATATTGCATTATGTGATTAAGATGGTGCCTTTTGTCTGTAGACGGGTCGGTTTTGTTGAATGGGAGCAACGCTCCTCGGCACATATCTGCCGAATATGCATCCTGTGCGCGTAGGACCACCGAGCTAAGTCAATTGAAATATCTCGAGCGTTCAACAATACTCGCTTGCAGGCCTAACATCTCCCATGAATAGTTTTTCAACAAACATCGTGCTTCGGATGGTGACCAGATGCTGCTGTTGCCGAATACTACTACTGTGCTAGAGATCATGTACATCTTTGGCAATATGGCTAGAAACAATAAACTAATTTTTAGAATAGCAATGACCACCACCAACGAAAAACTACTGTTGAAAATTAGTGTCAAATTTTTAGATGATGTCAAGCTTTTACAACCGACGGTTCAAGACCACCTCGTTCACGGCCACCACCACTGTGTCAAATGAACCAAGTGAGAATAAAGTCAGTACCTTCATTACCTTGTCAAGAAATAAAAAATATACACCTAAATTCGACTTATTATGTCTCGCATACAATACAAGTGATATTTTTATTTATTCATAAATATTTATTTGATTAACTCTATCAAGTCCTATCATATTTGCATTTGAAATTTTTTTTTATTTATAACACACTTTATAAAAAATGATTACAATACGAGATACATAATATTTCACCAAAATTTAACTAATAATCAAATATTTAGTTAAACACTAATACTCATTTCGAGCGGAACTTGCACTACAGATTGACAGAGAAAGAAAGCTTCTAAATCCAAGTTGGTTAAATACTAACCAAGGTTGAGGTTAGTATAGTCTAGTACACTAGTATATAGTATAGTATACTATATACTATACTAATATAGTATACTATATACTATATTAGTGTAGTATAAAGTATAGTATAGTATACTAGTATAGTATATAGTATAGTATATCTAGTATACTATATACTATACTAATATGTAGTATAGTATATTATATACTAGTATAGTCTGTCTATTACACTACACTATACTATAGTACTAAAGACTATAGTATTAGTATACTAACTAGTAACTATATAGTATCTATAATATATGCTATTAATTATACTAGTATATATCATAGTAGGATATTATTAGTCTATAATATACTATACTATAGTCTATTACAAGCTATATTACTCTTTACCATACTAGTATTATAATGTACAGTACTATAGTATTATTATATGCCATTATTAGTAATATTAGTAAACTATATAATATTATACTATATACTATACACTATAAAATACTATAGTAAAAAAATATGATGCTATTTATGGTAAGATGTTTACAATAAACACATCACAATCACTCGGAATATCTATATGAAGGTGTTGGTATACAAGTTCTTGGCTTTTTAATTATAGTATGTGCTTGTTTTCTTACCGATTTCAGGCAAAATTTGAACAAAGGATTAATAACTTAAGCTCTCCTACTTCAATTTCATAAGACTGTGAACAAAGGATTAATAACTTAAGACTGTTCTCAATAACCACAATAGGAATGAAATACATCAATCAAAGATTTGTCCTTAAGGCTTTACATCAATAATGTTTAACCAAATAAAAATAGTTTGCATACATCGGCAGGTAGGCCGACAACACATGAGAAACAACTAAATAAACAATTGGGCCTTCGAGGGCCAGCTCAGAAAGAAGGGCTTCAGCCCGCTATTTTCCACTTGACTCCGCAGCACCTGCAAGCAAACATTCCACCAAGCGGTGGCAAACAAAGCAACGGTCAGCAAGGGCTGACCAAATTATAACGACCTCACCCCTTTCTCGGGGTGGTGGTGCTTCTTCCCTGCAAGCGGATTACAATAATTACATAAAGCTAGAATGTGTCATTTAAGCACCAATCATCACAAACGTTGGCGCGACCGGCCCAACGTCTCGTGCTTGGGAGTATTTATTTTTATTTTATTCGATTTTCTTTTGTGCTTTAGACCCCTATAATTCAACTGTTTTGAAATATTTCCACATTATATGTAACGCCCCAAAATCGTGTTGTGAATTTAATTGGGGTGCGACTCAAGAGCATGGGGTGTCATTTCAGGATAGGGTTTTTATATAAAACCTAACCTAACTCCCCCCCTCTCAGCCGCATTTTCCCCATCCCGATCCCGCACTCCCTCTCTTCCTCACTCGACGAAATCAGGGGGAGAAACCTGATCCCGCTCTCTCTCGGTCTTCTCTCTCACGCGCGACAGAGGCCGCCGCTAACAAGCCTCGCCTCCTCTCCAGTCGCCGTCTGAAGGCGGACCCGAGCCCGAGCGTTGCTCCCATCGCCGTTGGAAGGAGCAGAGCCCGATCCTCCAACTCCTCTCCCTCCTCTCCCGTCGCAGCTGGAAAGGGCCGAGCCGCCTTTCCTTGTCCCGACTGCCGTCAGTAAGGGGGGAAACCTGATCCATTCATCTTCCTTGTCCCGGCTGCCGCCAGCTAGGGTTGAGGCCTTGACCGACCTCCCCCTCCTCTTGGCCGACCAAGAGGGTTAGGGTTGGGTTTACTCTTGCGGGAGGAGGCCGTCCGGAGTTGTTGGTGGTGAGCAACTCGTGTTGGAGCTCGAATCAGCGTGTGTAAGCCGGGTCCGTGCGTGGACAGCCGCTGCGAAGGCCGTTCGTGATCGAGCCATGCCTCAGAAGCGCGCGTCAAGGGTAACGAATTTTCTTCTTGGACAGGTGAAGCCCTTAATTAGCATATTTGTATGGAAGCCTCTCTCCACCGACGGGTGGGGGAAGGGTGCTCTCCGACGGGTCGATGTTTACATCCCCGCTATTAATTGCATTAGCACCCGGAAGTGCGAGTACGGTTTAGGCATGCTTTGTGAAGCCCATCCGGACATGTTGGTCTGGATTGGTGATGTTCTGGGGTTCCCGGAGAAGACTTCGTGGAAGTTGAATATTTCGGAATGGGGGTCTGCCCGGGGCGGCAGTTAGTACTGGAGGTGTGCTCCAAGAAACACCCTAATGTTTGCACGAAGTTGTTGGATCGTCGGCATTAACTCCTGGGGAGTTTTGTCGTGTTTGTGCGAAGCCCATCTGTCGGAGATCGTAGGTCTAGTGTGTGGAGTTGTGTGCCTTGAGTGCGCAACTCAAGTCTCCGCGAAATAAATACTCCCAAGCACGAGACGTTGGGCCGGTCGCGCCAACGTTTGTGATGATTAGTGCTTAAATGACACATTCTAGCTTTATGTAATTATTGTAATCCGCTTGCAGGGAAGAAGCACCACCACCCCGAGAAAGGGGTGAGGTCGTTATAATTTGGTCAGCCCTTGCTGACCGTTGCTTTGTTTGCCACCGCTTGGTGGAATGTTTGCTTGCAGGTGCTGCAGAGTCAAGTGGAAAATAGCGGGCTGAAGCCCTTCTTTCTGAGCTGGCCCTCGGAGGCCCAATTGTTTATTTAGTTGTTTCTCATGTGTTACCGGCCTAGCTGCCGATGTATGCAAACTATTTTTATTTGGTTAAACATTATTGATGTAAGTCCTTAAGGACAAATCTTTGGTTGATGTATTTCATTCCTATTGTGGTTTGTGGACATTCACCTTTGCGTGTGGTTTTTATGAAACTCCTTTTATTCTTCCGCTAGAATGCAACTCTGTGTTAGGATTGCGTTTTCAAAATCTTTAAGGGTTTTTGGTTTCATTTAGTAACTCTTCCGTCTGTCCGTTTTATATGACGTGGGGCCCCGGCCAGACCTTCTGTTATATTATTTTTGACGGATGGGGGGTGTTACAATTTGGTATCAGACTCCGGTGTTGTTCTCCCTATTTGAATTCGTGGTCGAATTCCTTTTAAGGGGTGGTGAGCACTCATGTGCGTTGCCATTATAACATGAAAAGAACCCATGAATGTCCACTTAGGAAAGAAAAACACGCATGCTTGAACTGGACGGAGGTGCAATGTGACCTTACAGACAGAGTTCGGAGAGCGTTGGAGCTCGATGAGAGCATGAAGCGCTATGCAGCGGAAGGGTCAAATTCCCAGTTCTTGGTTGAAGACGGTCTTCTGCAGAAAGGTGATCGCTTGTGCGTCCCAAAGTCTGGCACTCTACGAGAAGAGTTGATGTATGAGGCTCACAATACCAATACTCAATCCACCCGAGGAGCTCAAAGATGTACAAGGACATGAAGATACTGTTCTGGTGGCCAGGTATGAAGAAGGACATAGCCCTCTACGTGACAAAATGTCAAATGTGCGCGCTAGTGAAGGCTGAGTGCCAACGACCAGGAGGCTTCTTGAAATCGTTGCCGATCCTGGAGTGAAAATTTGATGATATTTTCATGGATTTTTTGCACGGTTTGCCAAAGTCATTACAGAAAAATGATTCTATTTGGGTGATTGTTGATTGGTTGACCAAAGTTGCACATTTTATCTCAAATTGGAAAAGCGATCCAGTGGAGAAGCTAGCAAAGTTATATGTGGAGAACATCGTTCGATTACATGGCGTCCCTCGTAGCATAGTTAGCGACTGTGATGGCCGGTTTATGTCCGGTGATTGGAGGCACGTTCATCGGTCATTGGGCACAAAACTCAAGTTTAGTACAAGCCTTCCATCCGTAGACTGATGGGCAAACTGAGAGGACAAATCGTACGTTGGAAGATATGCTGCGAATGTGCGTTTTGGATTTCGGATAGCGTTGGGAGGATCACCTTCACATGATAGAGTTTTCCTATAACAACAGTGATTAGGCAAGTATTCAGATGTCCCCGTATGAGGCATTATACGGCAGGAAGTGTCGCACTTCGTTAGCATGGGCAGAAACCGGTGATACTAAGCTATTGAAGCGCAAAGATGTTGATGAGGTAAATGAGTCCATACAGACCATTCGAGAGCAGTTGTTGATCGCCCAAGATCGTCAGGCGATGTATTATAACGGCAAACACTGGAACGTGGAGTTCATGGTTGGAGATTTGGTATACTTGAAGATAAAGCCTTTCAAAGGAGTGTCGAGGGTTCGACGCTTGAAGAAGCCGAATCCAAGGTATTTAGGGCCATTCGAGATAACCGAACGCATCGGCGAGGCAGCTTACCGACTTACCTTGTCGACGGAGCTGAGTGGGTTGCACGACGTCTTAAATATTTTTGTGTTGAGGAAGGCGGTGCAGGAACCCGATTCTGTGTTGGTGGCCGATGTTGTGCCGGTGGATAGTGGTCTATCTACCAGGTTGAAGCCAGTTTGCATTGTCGATAGCGACATACGACAGTTACGGAGAAAGGCAATCAATGTGGTGAGAGTCCGTTGGGACAATTGTGGCTGCGAGGAGCTCTCGTGGGAGCCAGAAGAGGTCATGAGCGAGAAGTACCCCGATCTATTTTATTCAGGTATGATGAATTTCATTTTGTTATTTGTATTTTAAATTTCAGGACAAAATTTCATGAAGGAGGAGAGAATTGTAACGCCCAAAAATCGTGTTGTGAATTTAATTGGTGTGCGACAAAAGAGCATGGGGTGCAGATATCATTTCAGGCTAGGGTTTTTATATAAAACCTAACCTAACTCTCCCCCCTCTCAGCCGCATTTTTCCCCCTCCTGATCCCGAACTCCCTCTCTTCCTCACTCGACAAATCAGGAGGAGAAACCTGATCTCGCCCTCTCTCGGTTTTCTCTCTCACGCACGACAGAGGCCGCCACTGACAAGCCTCGCCTCCTTCTCTCCCATCGCCGTCTGAAGGCGGACCCGAGCCCGAGCGCCGCTCCCGTCGCAGTTTGAAAGAGCAGAGCCCGATCCTCCAAATCCTCTCCCTCCTCTCCCGTCGTAGCTGGAAAGGGCTGAGCCTCCTTTCCTTATCCTGACCGCCGCCAGTAAGGGGGGAAACCCGATCCCTTCCTCTTCCTTGTCTCGGAAGCTGCAGGCTAGGGTTGAGGCCGTGACAGACCTCCCTCTCCTCTTGGCCGACCAAGAGGGTTAGGGTTGGGCTTAATCTTGCGGGAGGAGGCCGTCCGGAGTTGTTGGTGGTGAGCAACACGTGTTGGAGCTCGAATCGGAGTGTGTAAGCCAGATCCGAACGCGGAGAGCCGCTGCGAAGGCCGTTCGTGACCGAGCCATTCCTCAGAAACGCACATCAAGGGTAACAACTTTTCTTATTGTGCAGGTGAAGCCCTTAATTAACATATTTGCATGGAAGCCCCTCTCCACTGACGTGTGGGGGAAGGGTGCTCTCCGACGGGTCGATGTTTACATCCCCGCTATTAATTGCATTAGCACCCGAAAGCGCGAGTATGGTTTAGGCATGCTGTTTGAAGCCCATCCGGACATGTTGGTCTGGATTGGTGATGTTCTGGGGTTCTCGGAGAAGACTCCGTGGAAGTTGAATATTTCGGAATGGGGGTCTGACCGGGGCGGCAGTTAGTACTGGAGGTAAGATCCAGGAAACTCACTAATGTTTGCACGAAGTCATTGGATCGTCGACATTAACTCCTTGGGAGTTTTGTTGTGTTTGTGCGAATCCCGTCTCTCGGAGACCGTAGGGCTAGTGTGTGGAGTTGTGTGCCTTGAGTGCGCAACCCAGGTGGCCGCGAGTTCCACCCTTATTACATAACAATCGGTTATGTATGTGATAACAAGCAAGGGGAGGTTGACCCGTGCAATGCGCGTTGGGTACGGCAGAAAGAATTGGTTTCAAGATAACCTAAACACCTAGGGGGGTGAATATGTACAAATCTTTTTTGTTGCTTAGGTAGACAAATTTATAACAATAAGACATGTTATGCACACTATCACAACACAGATAAAAATGAACACATCACACACAGAATACATACAGTTTTATAGTGGTTCCCCAAGTGATGGGTACATCCACTTTCCCCCTTCGCCTATCTAGCAGTATACTAGATTCAGCCAAACTTCCTTCTTCCTTCTTAGATCCTCAGATCTTACAACTCAGAACCCTGAATGGTTCCTACAACTCAGACTTCAGCAAGTCCTACAACTCAGATTTTTTCAAAGAATCCTACCTCAGAGTGAGTCCACACTCTTACAACTCAGGCACACAGGCCCTACATCAGCCTCTTCCACAGGCCTACAATTCAGAGATATTAATCCCCTACCTTAGGTACTCAGCCCTACCTCAGCCTTTATAATTTAGACTTACAACTCAGATCTATAATAGATCATACAGTAAATTGATAATAGAAAAGAATAAATCCTTCACCCAGGTAGAGAGAGAAAGAGATAAAGGTTTCTTGATCAGTTCTTGATAGAACATATAACTTTAGAATCAACCTGTCCTAGCTTCTTCAAAGCTTCTTGAATTTGAACAAAATAGGGTTGATATTCTTGTGAAGTGGAGTTGATCCTCAATCCAGCTTCCTTCTTCTTTTTAGAATTAAATCTGAATTCTTCTTGCAGACTTGTTCTAGATCTGCTAGAGACTTGATGACTTCTGGATGAAGACTTCTCTTCTTCTTCTTAGATTGGTTCTGTCTTTTTTTTTACTTCAAGCTCTCTATCTATCTGATGATAGAACATGTCTTTATATAGGCTTCATCCAAGGTTACCGGCAGATCCGGTTCATAATAACCTTCTTACAGCACTAACAGATGCAACAACCTTGTTGGTCATGACAGCTATCAAGTCACCAGTTACTTCATTATACTTTGTCTCAGTCAGCAAAGTGTCGAGACATTCCTTTAAATGTGTCGACACAAATAGACTATGTGTTGACACAATCCTTGGTGATGTTGACACAATCCTTGGTGATGTTGACACAGCTCCATAATGTCGACATAGCACTTCTCTATCTTCTTGACATAGCTTCTGCAGAATGTGTCGACACAAGTCCTGTGTGTCGACACAATCACTTCTTGTCTTGACATAGTTGACTTCAACAAAAATTCTGCTGTGTGTCGACACAAGTCCTTTGTGTCGACACAGTTGTTGTTGACTGAGATTTCTGTGTGTCGACACAAGTCCTGTGTGTCAACACAGTTGTTGTCGACTGAACTTTCTGTGTGTCGACACAAGTCCTGTGTGTCGACACAGTTGTTATCGACTAAGTTTTCTGTGTGTCGACACAAGTCCTGTGTGTTGACACAAACTGACTCCTAGTGTCGACATAGCCTTTCCCATGTGTCGACACTTGTACTTAGAAAATTTTACTTGCAATTTCTTAACCTGCACAATGAAACTCAAAGCACCATCAAATATACATTGATGAATATCATTGAGTTAGGTGAGGCTTCTCCAAATCTGGTACACATTTTCCAATGTACCCAACAATCTCCCCCTATTTGAAGAAGTCATAACCCTTAGTCAATGATATACATCACTTATAATAAAACACACATTATGATGTATATAAAAGAAAATAATTCTCAGACAGGGTAATTGAAAGATATGATACCTAAACACCTAGAGGGGGGGGGGGGTGAATAGGTGACCTAATCCTTTTTAAACTTTAATGACAGCCAATAGTTTATACCACAGCTTTCTAACTTATTCTATCACAGCAAACACAGCAATAATCACAGCACAGCACAACACAGCATACACAGTGGTTTATAGTGGTTCCCCAAGATATGGGTACATCCACTTTCCCCCTTCGCCTATCTAGCAGTGTACTAGATTCAGCCAAACTCCTCCACTGTCTCAGAACCCAAATTGGTTCCTACACCTCAGGCCCAAAGCCTTACAACTCAGCTTTATCCCAAAGCCTACACTCAGCCAATCAAGGCCTACACTCAGCCAACCAAGGCCTACACTCAGCCAACAAGGCCTACACTCAGAGATCTCAATCTCCTACACTCAGGCTCTCAAGCCCTACCCTCAGCCTTTATAAATATAGGCTTACAATTCACTCAGATCCAAAGGATCCTACAAGTTAAAAATGTATTACAAATATTAACTCAACAACTCAGAAATAAAAGAGGGGAGTTGAGAGTTTCTTGATGAGTTCTTGGAAGAACTCAGCTGGATTCAATCTGACTTAGCTTTCTTCAAAGCTTCTTGAGTAGAACTAAATAAGACTGAATCCTCCTGCAGTAGTTCCTTGACCTCTGCCACTTAAGATCCAGAATGAATCTGAATCCTTCTTCTCAGCCTAGTTCCAGAGGCTGATTTCTTGGATGGAGCCCTCTCTCTCCAACTTCTTAGATCTGCACTTGGACTGCAAGATCTTCTTGTGTTGATACTCTGTGTACCACTTTGATAACTTGTTCTTCAACAATGTGATCCACTTGAACAACAATCTGAATCACTGCAACAACCGTTTCTGTAAACTGTAGGTGCCTATTTATAGGCCTTCTTCATGGTAACCGGCTGGTCCGGTTCATAACTAACTTCTGATATCTCTGACAGATGCTGTAGACCGGCTGGAACGGCAGCTGTCAAGTCATCCAGTCATTTCTTGAAAATCTCTAACTGTCTGAAAGTGTCGAGACTTTCTGTCTTTAAGTGTCGACACTTATAGACCAAGTGTCGACACATGCTGTGTAAGTGTCAACACAAGTCTACAAGGTGTCGATACAACTCCTTGTATGTCTCGACACAGATTCTTCTTCAGGTGTCGACACTGAAATTGAGTGTCGACACAAGTACTTCATCTTCTTTCTTTAGCTGTATTCTTCTAAGTGTCGACACATCACCTTTGTGTCGACACAACTTCTTGTGTTGAATCTGTTAAGTGTCGACACTACTTCTTGGTGTCGACACATAGTCTTCTATGTTGATTCTTGCTGAGTGTCGACACAGCTCCTTGTGTCGACACCTGATTCTTCTGTTGAGACTTCAGCTGAGTGTCGACACTTGTACTTAGAATATTTTGGAGATAATTCTGTTCTTTGCTAAGTGTCGACACAGCTCCTTGTGTCGTCACTTTCTTCAAGTGTTAAGTCTTCAGCTGTGTGTCGACACATTATTCTGGGTGTCGACACATACTTCAAATGCTGACTCTTCTATTGAGTGTCGACACATTGTGCTGGGTGTCGACACTTACTTCAAGTGCCGACTCTTCTGTTGAGTGTCGACACATTGTGTTGAGTGTCGACACTTGTACTTAGTCTCTGCAGACTTTTGCTGAGTGTCGACACAGCTCCAAGTGTCGACACTATCTGGTGTAGACTCAGCTTCACTAGGTGTCGACACAGCTCCTTGTGTCGACACTTTCTGTCTGCACTTTTCTTCACTGAGTGTCGACACAGCTCCAAGTGTCGACACTTACTGTCTGGTGTCGACTCTGCATCCCAGGTGTCGACACAATGACTCCAAGTGTCGACACTGCTTGTCTGGGTGTCGACACAAGCCTTCTTAAGTGTCGACACTTTCCCTCTGGGTGTCGACACATGGACTTAGAAACTTTTTGCTTCAGTCCAGTGATTACATAACCTGCACAAGTAAACTCAACATACATCAAATACATTATGATGTATATCATTGAGTTGGGTGAGGCTTCTTCAAATCAGGTACATTTAACCAATGTACCCAACAATCTCCCCCTATTTGGAGAAGTCATAACCCTTAGTCAATGATATACACCATTTATAATTAAAAATTACAAAGTGATGTAAAGCAGAATAAAGTACAGCAGGGTTAACATAACATGTATAAATTATACATGTATACACATACATCAACACAGAACAATTAAGAAATAGACATATTCACAGAACAAACATGAATTATATTGATCATATATTGTTCTAACATTTGTCTTATACATTTCCAATAGTTCACAAAAATGTTTTACATTCAACAGATTACAAAATAATCTTCAAGGAAATTCTTAATCTAGTTCTGGTCAGATTCCTTGATAACTATTCCCTTGCCAGCTTGAACTTGAGCTTTGACAGGGGCATCAACAGTTTCAGCATCAGCATGCTTCTTTCCTTTCAAGTCCTTCTTCTTAAGCTCTTCAGCTTTGATCTTCTGCCTCTCAAAATAGTGATATGGCTTAGGAAAGTACTTGCTAGGCTCCACTGCAGTAGGAGGTAGCTTTCCCATCTTTGCCTTCCTTCTGTATTGAACTATTGCAGTAGGAGGTAGCTTTCCCATCTTTGCCTTCCTTCTGTATGATCAGAACTTGCCTTGACTAACACTCTCTCCCCCTTTATGACTTCTCTAGCCATGTGATCTCTGACATCATCCTTCTGAAATCTGATTTGACTATCCAAGTATCTGATGCCATCTTTAAAGTAAGGTTTTAGCTTTTGAAGTTGTTTAGATATGACCTTATGGGAGGCTTGGATTGCAGTCTTTACAGCAGAAATTTCCTCCTGGAATACTTTATCAAAATCAGCTTTAGCAGCAGCAGTAGATGTAGAAGGTTCAGCAGCCTTGTTCTTCAACTCAGTGACTATAGCATTATGGGAGGCATTTAAATTGTCATTCATTCTTAATTGATTCTCAAGAACATATCCTTGTTTCAATGCTATATCATCCACCTGTGCCTTGATCTTCTCTTGGTGTGTTGCCAAATACACCACTGCATTTCCACCTTTGTGGAAGCAATCAGTCATTTCCTTTTTGTTAAGGTTCATTTCAAACCTTATAGACTTTATATCTTGGGCCAGATCAAATTGTAATGACTTCTGCCCTTCATCTACATACTTCTCTATGGCCTGCCTTTGCTCATCCAACTTTATCTGTAGGGCAACCATTAAAGCACTATAATCAGCAGTTGGAGCTTGCTGAACTATAGGCTGTGGTGCAATTGATTGCAGAGCCTTCTTATAACTTTGACTTCTTCTTTTAAAGACATATAATTTCTTCTTCTTTGCCCTATCACTCTCCTCATCTTCAGAGGCAGAAGTGCTGGCTATGTCAACCCTATCCTTAGGGCTTTGAGGCCTGTCAGCTTGCACATCTTGTGCCTTCTCAGTTTCTTGCCTTATAGGCTCTTCCAGAACTTGCATTTGCTCCCCCTCAGCAGCAGCATTCTCTCCTTCAGCAGGATCAATTTCCTTGTCAAAATCTGCTTGATCTAGATTTAGAAATAAATCTTCCATGGTGTATTCAGGGGGTGAAGAAGCTGGAGACATTCTTTGCTCTTCAACTACTGGATCAGGAATCTCTTCTTGTACAGCAGATGTGTCTTTTATAACAACATCTGGAGCTTGACTAGGCAGCTGAGTTTGCTGAGGAACATCAGACAAATCAGCATCTTCTTTAAGATATGCTAAAGCATTTAGGTCAGTGAGTACCTCTTGGATGATGATGGTGGCTTGCTCACTGTCCAGTGTAGAGGGTTCTTCTACAGCTGGAGGCTCCCCCTGGCTTTGATCCTTGTGGATGGGGCTAGCTTGAGGCAGCTCCCCCTGGATCTCAGCAATCTCTTGAGCAGTAGGAGTCTTCACTACTGGCTCTTCCTCTTGATCATCAGGAGTGAAAACAACCTGTTCTTCACTTCCAGAACTACTTGTGGAGACTTGTTCCACAGGAGCTATCTTCCTTTTCTTCTTTGGAGGAGTATCTTTCTTAGTGACTGTCTTCTCAGGGGTTGGCATTTCCTTGGACAATACCCTGTCCCATCTTGAAAAGATTCTTAGATCCATCTTCCTCATATGATTTATCTTGCTGCCTGCAGCAGTACTCATGACCTCTGGTATCACACCAGCTAGGTATAGACTGATGATTCTGCCCAGATTGGGCTTCTTCAAGCTCTCCTTAATCTTCTCATAAACCACTATTTACCAGTCTGTTTTCAGAGTGAGTATGATCCTTGTCATGATTCCAAACATATAGGCAGACACTCTGTCATGCACTCCAGGTTTGCTGAGTAAGACCTTTCCCACAATCTCAGACATGAACTTTCCTTGATTATTCATGCCTTTCCTGTTGAAAACAGAACCTATATTCATCTTTGGATCAAGTTCACACCAGGTAAGAGCTTCCCTGGTCTTTGAAGCAGTCACCTCTTCTTCATCTTGAGTTCTTGGCAATTGAAGAATCTTCCTCAGACTTTTTGGGGTTACCTTAACCTTTTGTCCATGAACTCTGGATTTGATTTTGTATCCAGATTCATCTACTGCAGCTCCATTAAGGAATTCAAGCACCTCCTTCTTCCATATCTTAGTTGGTTCAGAAACTAAGTATTCTAACCCTGAATCGGCGACTAGGGTTACTACTGCCTTGATTTCTGGATCAGCATCATCGAACGCGCCGCGCACAAGCTCATATCCTTCATTAACGTTCTCCTCAAGCTTAGGAGCCATTAGGGTTTGTAGAATTTGTCTTTAGAAAAGAGAGGTGTCGACACAGTAGTTTTGGTCTCGAAACTTTGAAAGCGTGTCGACAAACAAAGACAGAACCCTATTTATACCTTTTTGATTTTGAAGATGAACAGGCGGGACAGCTAACTTAAAATGTGTCGACACTGACAATAAGTGTCGACACTGACTTATAATGTCTCGACACATATGTGTCGACACAAGTTTAGTCAACAGAGTTTATGTGTCGATACTTGGTTATGTGTCGACACAACATAACTCGACACATTATCGAGACTTTACTTAGAAAATTCTGAGTAAAACATAAGTGTCGACACCATATTGGATGTGTCGACACCTACTTGACATGTGTCGACACTAACATTCTGAAGTGTCGACACCACATTCCTAGATGTGTCGACACCTTTTTCCTGAAGTGTCGACACCACTTTTCTGTGTCGACATAGACTTGTCTATGTGTCGACACCTTTTTACTTAGTCATTTTCAAATCTGTAAACTTACTCTAAGTTTATCATTGCTAGTTCAATTTTGAATCTATTGAACTTAGCTTCTTCTAGTGGCTTAGTAAACATATCAGCTACTTGATTATCAGTTTTAACATATTCTAATAAAATATCTTCTCTTTCTACATGTTCCCTAAGAAAATGATATTTAATTTCAATATGTTTTGTCCTACTATGTGATACAGGGTTATTAGCTATGGAAATAGCACTAGTAGAATCACAGAAAAGTGGAGTTCTACTTACCTGAAATCCATAGTCCTCTAGCTGATGTTGTATCCACAGAAGTTGAGCACAGCAACTTCCTGCAGCCACATACTCTGACTCAGCTGTGGAGATAGCCACACTGGTTTGTTTCTTGCTACTCCATGAAATTAGTCTCCCACCTAGGAATTGACAGGTTCTAGTAGTGCTCTTTCTATCCTCTTTGCATCCTGCAAAGTCTGCATCTGAATAACCTGTTAGATCAAAATCTCCATTCCTAGGGTACCAGAGGCCTAGATAGGGAGTGCCCTTTAGATATCTCAATATTCTTTTGACTGCTGTCAAATGAGACTCTTTAGGGCAGGCTTGATACCTGACACAAACACATGTAGCATACATGATGTCAGGTCTACTAGCAGTCAAGTATAATAGGGAGCCAACTATCCCTCTATACAAGGTTTCATCTACAGGTTTCCCTGCATCATCCTTGCTAAGAGACATACTTGACCCCATAGGAGTCTTCATGGTGCTGGATGAATCCATACCATATTTCCTTATGAGTTCTAGGGTGAACTTTGACTGACAAATGGATAAACCACTCTCAGTCTGTTTAACTTGGAGACCCAAGAAAAACTTCAGCTCTCCCATACTACTCATCTCAAACTGACCTTGCATAAGTTTTGCAAACTTTTTGCAAAGGCTGCTTTCAGTAGACCCAAATATAATGTCATCTACATATATTTGGACTAGTATAACTTTGCCTCTAGATTCCCTAAGGAATAGAGTCTTATCTATTTTCTCCCTTGAGAACTTGTTCTTAATGAGGAAACTAGATAGAGTTTCATACCAAGCCCTAAGGGCTTGCTTTAACCCATATAAAGCTTTCCTAAGTCTATAGACATGATGAGGTAGAGTTGGATCAACAAAACCTGCAGGCTGTTCCACATAGACTTCTTCCTTAAGATTACCATTCAGGAATGCTGACTTGACATCCATTTGGTAAACCTTGAATCCTTGATAGGTTGCATAGGCCAAGAACATCCTTATGGCTTCCAGTCTGGCTACTAGAGCAAAGGTTTGATCAAAGTCAATACCTTCTTCTTGCCTATATCCTTTAGCAACCAGTCTATCTTTATTCTTAATGATGACCCCTTGTTCATCCATCTTATTCCTGTAGATCCACTTAGTTCCTATTACATTGTGGTCTTTAGGTTTAGGAACAAGTTCCCAAACCTTGCACCTCTTGAACTGATTAAGCTCTTCTTGCATTGCTTCAGTCCATTGTGGATCCAGTATTGCTTCTTCAAATTTCTTAGGTTCAACTTGTGACAGAAAGCTGGAATAGATTGCTGCATTCATGTTTCTACTCCTGGTTTGAACTCCTTGTCTTGGATCTCCAATAATCAGCTCTACTGGATGATCTCTAAGATGCCTGTGGGCTGGAGGCATCCTAACTTCTGGTTGAACCACTTCAGCATCTGCATCATGCTGTATTCCTTGTATTTCTTCAGCAATTGGCACATGTAGTTCTCCCCCTGGACAACAGCTACTTTCTTCTACTTGCTGTCTTGCAGCAGACACTTCTTCTACAGTAAGCTTGTCCATTTTCTTTGTCAAACCTGTGGGGCTGCATACACTGCTAGACAACTCATTATTAATAAGTTTAGTCTCATCAAAAACTACATGCACATATTCTTCTACAACTTGAGTAGTCAAGTTGTAGACTCTATAAGCCTTACTGTTATTGCTGTACCCAACAAAAATTCCCTCTTGGGACTTGGCAGCAAACTTAGTTAAGTAAGACTTTCCATTGTTAAGTATGAAGCATTTGCAACCAAAGATCCTAAAATAAGATAGGTTTGGTTTCCTGCCTTTCACAACTTCATAGGGGGTCTTGTTTAGCCTTTTAGTGATGGTAGCCCTATTTATAACATGGCATGCAATGTTAACTGCTTCAGCCCAGAAATACTCTGGCAGTGATGTATCACTTAATAGGGTCCTACCAGCCTCTATCAAGGTTCTATTCTTCCTCTCAGCAATGCCATTTTGCTGAGGTGTTCTAGGTGAAGAGAATTCTTGAAATATCCCAAAGTCTTCACACAGTTTTGTCATGCTATCAGACTGAAATTCAGTACCATGGTCACTTCTAATTTTGACCACTGTACTATTTAGTTCATTCTGAATTTGCTTGACAAAGCTATAGAAGACACTAGGTGTTTCAGATTTCTGTCTTAAGAAGAACACCCAGGAAAACCTCGAGTAGTCATCTACAACTACAAAGGTATAGACCTTCCTACCTAAGCTGTAAACTGGCATTGGACCAAAGAGATCCATATGCAAGATGTATAAACACCTCACAACATCTTTGTTTTCTATGCTTCTAAAGGTGGATTTAGTCTGCTTGCCCTTTTGACAAGCTGAGCAAATACCATCTTTGACACACTTAACTTGAGGACCATTCCTCACTAACTCTTTGCTAAAGAGTTTACTAATAGTCTTGTAGTTAAGATGGGCAAGCCTCTTGTGCCATTTGACACAATGAGAGACTGTCTCATCAGCTACAAGACAAACTGGAGAACCATTGTTCTCAACCATAATGTCTAGGCAGTAGACATTCCTCTTCCTATAACCTGTCAAAATGATCTCTTGATCACTTGACCTCTTGATATGACAACCATTTTTGACAAATGAGATGTCATACCCTACATCACTTAATTGACTTATACTTATTAGGTTGTGTTTCAACCCTTTAACATAAGCCACTTGAGTAATGGTAACTAAGTTTGTAGAAATGTTACCAAATCCTTTGATGATTCCTTTTTCAGAACCACCAAAGGTTACTTTTGGACCATCTTTTTCTGGAATGAAGTCCTTTAGTAATCTTCTAGTTCCAGTCATATGTCTGGAACATCCACTGTCCAAGTACCATGTTGGGGTATGACCACTTGTGAAAGTCCACCTAGTGTCAACTATGTGCACCTATGGGGGGGGGGGGGGAATAGGTGACGTGTGGTTCTTTTGCGGAATTTACGGATGTACCTGCACAATAAAAACAACAAGCACAGCACACAGAATACACAGCAAATTTATAGTGGTTCCCCGACTTGGGTGCATCCACTTTCCCCCTTCGACCTATCTCCCCAACAAGGGACGACTCGGTCACTTCTCCAACGGGATTGAAATCCAATCCCTTCACTAACGGAAGGAGCCCTTCCACACGTGAGAGTCAACACTCCCACACAACGGGTTGCACCCAACCCTTATAACTCGGAACAAAAGTTCCCTTACAACAAAATTAAATATAGAATGTAAACGTGATACAAACTTCTTTTGGAGACTACGGTGTTCCTCTTTGTTCGACGACGTGTTCTTGAAGTCGATGAAGAGTCTACGACCTTGGTCTCACTTGGAGAGGATCTCCCCGGAACCGGCGGCGGCACACGAGCGGCGGCTAGCTTCGGGATCGGCGGCTACGATGAAGAGCGGCTGCTGAACTTGGAGATCCAAACTTCGTAGCGAAGCAAACTAGGTCTACCAACGGTCACTCTAGGATCGATCGTCTCGATCGATTCGGACGGAGGAGTTTTTCCCGGTCAACAAATCGAGAGACAAGAGATCTCTGGATAGACACGTGAGACTCAAGCTTTGCTAAGCTTCTGTCGCCGGAGATCACGAAGAAGAACGATCAGCGGCGGCGACGTACTTGCCCGAGCGCGACGGCGGCGGCGGAGAGGAGTCGCGGATCTAGGGTTTGGTTGCGGCTCGGTTTCTGTTCCTTTTTTCTCCGTAGTTTACTGTTCAAAATACCCATGTATTTATACCCTGTAGATACAGCAAATTTGACCATTGTGGGACCCACAAAAGAAATCCCCAAATTCCGGTTCAAACTAGTCCAAAAGCAGAATCCGGTCCAGCAGCATTCTGAGAAAACGCCAAGTCAAAATCGGCGAGAATCGCAGGCGATTCTCGACGGATCGGCGAGAATCACAGACGATTCTCGACGAATCGGCGAGAATCACCAAGTGATTCTCGACGATTCGTCGAGAATCGTTTTGTGATTCTTGTCGAATCACTTACTGATTCTCAACGACTTTTACTGTGTACATGGGCTGCTTGGCCACTGGTTCGGCGGGAATTACAAGTGATTCTCGCCGAATCTTACTTGGCACCATTTTGAGATGGCCAGAAGGAGTCGGCGAGAATCACTGATGATTCTCGTCGATTCGGCGAGAATCACTAGTGATTCTCGCCGAATCGGCGAGAATCACTTGGTGATTCTCGTCGAATTTGCCTTGGACGAATTTTCGTCTTCCCCTAGGAGCTCTCCTTGATCCTCCATGCTCCTTGTCTCTTCTTGCATATGAACGGCCCTGTACTTGAAAGTAAGTGCACTCCAATAGAGAGAGTACACATAGGCCAACACACTGATCTGCTCAACGAGGGATTACGTCGTGCAGACCCGTGTATATTGACCTACTGTACCCTGACATTGGTGTGCACTTAGCATGGAGAAACTGCAAGTACAACTTGAAAAAGTTTATCAAATACATTGTGAATTCATCTTAGCTTGACGGGTGGCTTCCTCAAATCCAGGTAATCGTGGATACAATACCCAACAACTTGGACTTACCTGCAAAACAGATTAATGAACCTTAGAACCCAAAGAATTCTTGGGTCCTTGGTACTTGTTAGTCTGCAACTTGACAAAACTACCTACTGGCTTTCCAACAGGTAGTTTGGTACTCACTTTGGCACTAGCATTGTGCCAACAGTCCACTGCAAAATGGCCAACTTTGCCACGACACCAGCATTCAAATTTGTTGTACCTTTGCTTAGGTACTGCCTTGGCTGACTTGTCTACAGCAGGCTTGTTGAATGTTGGGGCTTTGCCCTTGGACTTGGACTTGGACTGCTCAGTCCTTGCAGGTCTAGTAAATCCCAGTCCAGCCTTGCCTTTATGATGAACAAAATCATCAATTAAAGGTAACACTGACTTAGGTTTAGAAAACCTAGCAACTAAGTCCTTCTCCTTATGAAGATTGATCTCCAGACTCTTAATTTGATCATTCTTAAATGATATAGTACCCATTTGAATCACTGTTATGTGCTTCAACCTGGCTATCTCATTCAGTTTTTGATCAAAAGACTTCTCAAAATCTGTTGCTGCAGCTTTAAGAATAGCAATTTCCTTTGCCTGACTTTTGGCTAGGGTCTTGCTTTTCTTGTAAGCCTGCAACAGCACCTTATATTCATCTATAAGCTGATGAATATCACCCTCAGACTCAGATACACTTTCATCACTTGATGAAGAAGAATCTGAATCTGAAGTAGAACAAGAAACTGAACTTGAACTTGAACCTTGTACCTTACTAGGTCCTGACTGCTCCAGGATTTTGGCACTCTCTGTCAAAGCCATTAGCCCTTGGCAATGACTGTCTTCTTGTTCATAAATAGACTCCATGATCTGCATGAATTCTTCTTCTTCTTCTTCTTCAGCAAACAGCCCTATGTAGGCTTCAGCCTCAGACTCAGTTTCTGAAGAAGAGATGTCTGATAGAGTCTTCTCCTTCTTGGCTACAAAAGACTTCTCTTTCTTGCCTTTGAAGTGAGCCTTTTTCCTGTTACCAGATTCCTTTCTCTTCTCAGGACAATCTGCAATAACATGGCCCTGTCTATTGCAGCAATAACATACTATCTTTGAACTAGTTGCCTTGCTAGATTTTGTCCTTTTCTTGTCATTCTTTGAAGACCTCTTTTTCTGATAAGAGTCTTCCTTTCCATGTGATGTAGAAGGCCTTGGCCTCCACTGTTTCTTTTTCAAAAACTTCTGAAAGTGTCTAGTGAAAGCAGCAAAGTCTTCATCACTTTCACTGCTCTCAGTCTTTGTGCTGACTGTCTCATCTGATTCTGATTCAACTACCTCTGGAGGTGGAGTTGATGACTTATTCCTGCACTTTCTGGGAACTTCTGTCTTGAAATCAACTGATCTTTCCTTGTGTTCAATTCTTGTTGACTTCTCCTCCTCTTTCCTCACTGTTAACTGCATCTCATATGTCAATAACTTGCCAAACAGTGTAGGAGGAGGAATTTCCCCCAACTTAGCCATTTCTCTAATGGCACAGATCTTTGTGTCCCAATCTTTGGTTAGGGACCTTAAGAACTTATCATTTAGTTCATAGTTACTGAACTCTCTTCCATAAGACATGAGTTCATTAACTATTCTGTAGAACTTCTTGTAGCACTCAGTTATGCTATCACCTTTTCCTTGTCTAAAGCTCTCATACTCCTGATTTAGCAAGGATTTTCTATCTTGTCTCACTTCTTCAGATCCTTCCATATACACTATAAGAGTGTCCCACATCTCCTTGGCTGTCTTACAGTGTATAAGATTCTGAAAAGTTGCATCATCAATGACACTCACTATTATGTTCTGTGGCCTCTTGTCCATTGTGGCTAGGACAATCTCATCCTTAGTCATCTCAGAGAAATCCTTTGGAGTTCTCTGATTTGCATCTAAAACTGAAATCTTCATGGGCACATAAGACCCTTCCTTTACTGTGATGTAGATTCTAGGGTCTGAGGCCTCCATAAATAGCCTTACCCTTTCCTTCCAGATCCCAAAGATCTCTTTCCTACATATGGGTAATTTCATGGAACCCAATTCCTTGTGATTCTCAGAGGAACCCATGTTTCTTGATTTTCTTGAATTTCTTGAATCTGTGTTTTTCCTTACACTGAATCTGCCAAACAGGATCTCCTCAGACTGTTAGTCCTTTTTGAGGAACCTCGCTTTGATACCACTTGAAAGATATGGTACCTAAACACCTAGAGGGGGGGGGGGTGAATAGGTGACCTAATCCTTTTTAAACTTTAATGGCAGCCAACAGTTTATACCACAGCTTTCTAACTTATTCTATCACAGCAAACACATCAATAATCACAGCACAACACAGCACAGCATACACAGTGGTTTATAGTGGTTCCCCAAGATATGGGTACATCCACTTTCCCCCTTCGCCTATCTAGCAGTGTACTAGATTCAGCCAAACTCCTCCACTGTCTCAGAACCCAAATTGGTTCCTACACCTCAGGCCCAAAGCCTTACAACTCAGCTTTATCCCAAAGCCTACACTCATCCAATCAAGGCCTACACTCAGCCAACCAAGGCCTACACTCAGCCAACAAGGCCTACACTCAGAGATCTCAATCTCCTACACTCAGGCTCTCAAGCCCTACCCTCAGCCTTTATAAATATAGGCTTACAATTCACTCAGATCTAAAGGATCCTACAAGTTAAAAATATATTACAAATATTAACTCAACAACTCAGAAATAAAAGAGGGGAGTTGAGAGTTTCTTGATGAGTTCTTGGAAGAACTCAGCTGGATTCAATCTGACTTAGCTTTCTTCAAAGCTTCTTGAGTAGAACTGAATAAGACTGAATCCTCCTGCAGTAGTTCCTTGACCTCTGCCACTTAAGATCCAGAATGAATCTGAATCCTTCTTCTCAGCCTAGTTCCAGAGGCTGATTTCTTGGATGGAGCCCTCTCTCTCCAACTTCTTAGATCTGCACTTGGACTGCAAGATCTTCTTGTGTTGATACTCTGTGTACCACTTTGATAACTTGTTCTTCAACAATGTGATCCACTTGAACAACAATCTGAATCACTCCAACAACCGTTTCTGTAAACTGTAGGTGCCTATTTATAGGCCTTCTTCATGGTAACCGGCTGGTCCGGTTCATAACTGACTTCTGATATCTCTGACAGATGCTGTAGACCGGCTGGAACAGCAGCTGTCAAGTCATCCAGTCATTTCTTGAAAATCTCTAACTGTCTGAAAGTGTCGAGACTTTCTGTCTTTAAGTGTCGACACTTATAGACCAAGTGTCGCCACATGCTGTGTAAGTGTCGACACAAGTCTACAAGGTGTCGACACAACTCCTTGTATGTCTCGACACAGATTCTTCTTCAGGTGTCGACACTGAAATTGAGTGTCGACACAAGTACTTCATCTTCTTTCTTTAGCTGTATTCTTCTAAGTGTCGACACATCACCTTTGTGTCGACACAACTTCTTGTGTTGAATCTGTTAAGTGTCGACACTGCTTCTTGGTGTCGACACATAGTCTTCTATGTTGATTCTTGCTGAGTGTCGACACAGCTCCTTGTGTCGACACCTGATTCTTCTGTTGAGACTTCAGCTGAGTGTCGACACATTCCTTTAGTGTCGACACTTGTACTTAGAATATTTTGGAGATAATTCTGTTCTTTGCTAAGTGTCGACACAGCTCCTTGTGTCGACACTTTCTTCAAGTGTTAAGTCTTCAGCTGTGTGTCGACACATTGTTCTGGGTGTCGACATATACTTCAAATGCTGACTCTTCTGTTGAGTGTCGACATATTGTGCTGGGTGTCGACACTTACTTCAAGTGTTGACTCTTCTGTTGAGTGTCGACACATTGTGTTGAGTGTCGACACTTGTACTTAGTCTCTGCAGACTTTTGCTGAGTGTCGACACAGCTCCAAGTGTCGACACTATCTGGTGTAGACTCAACTTCACTGGGTGTCGACACAGCTCCTTGTGTCGACACTTTCTGTCTGCACTTTTCTTCACTGAGTGTCGACACAGCTCCAAGTGTCGACACTTACTGTCTGGTGTCGACTCTACATCCCAGGTGTCGACACAATGACTCCAAGTGTCGACACTACTTGTCTGGTGTCGACACAAGCCTTCTTAAGTGTCGACACTTTCCCTCTGGGTGTCGACACATGGACTTAGAAACTTTTTGCTTCAGTCCAGTGATTACATAACCTGCATAAGTAAACTCAACATACATCAAATACATTATGATGTATATCATTGAGTTGGGTGAGGCTTCTTCAAATCAGGTACATTTAACCAATGTACCCAACAGTAATTCATAGCCAGAAACAAAATACTATATCAACACAAAGTATGATAATATGTAATGAACAAGAATCAAAGTTTTGTTGAATTACAAAAGTGTTTAACATTTAAATGGTTACATAGATTTCTACATTGTTAAAATCTAATAAAACTATCCTAAGTATGGTCAGGCTCCTTGATCACTATTCCTTTGCAAGATTGAACCCTTGCTTGTGCACTAGTTTCAGTGTCTTCAGCTGGCTTATTTCCTTTCAGATCTTTCTTCTTAAGCTCTTCAGCCTTGATCTTCTGCCTTTCAAAATAATGGTATGACTTAGGGAAGTATTTACTTGGCTCCACAGCAGTAGCAGGTACCTTCCCAGCTTTTTGATCTCTTCTAAACTGATATATGACATCTTGCCTTTGTTGATACTTGTTCCACTCTAGTTCAGAATACCACTTGTCTCTATCATGCATTTTATCTTTCACAGCTTGCCAGACAGTGAGTATTATGTTCCTTGAAGTGCGACTCCATCTTTCAAAATCTGGCTTTGATTCAGCCTGCTCTCTAAATCGTTTCTTGGAAAGTTGAGCTTCTTGTTCTCTCTTTAATGCAGCCTCAGACATTTTCACTTTCTCAATTATAACATTCTTAGCAGCCTCTGGAGGGCTATACATCTGTTGAACCAGTTGTTGAATTTTCTCAAAGTTAGAAGGGGGGTATTTGATTTGAGCTACCTCCTGCTGACCCCCTTCATTTCCTACAGCTTGAATGCCTGACTCAGCTGTATTATCATCATCACACAAGGGTGGATATCCAAGAGTGGCCCTGATAGAATTAGTTATCCATTTGGCATGATCAGAGCCTGCAGTGACTAACAACCTCTCCTCTTTTATGACTTCTCTCTCAACATGATCCCTGAGACCATCCTTTTGGAACCTTATCTGATTAGCCAGATAATTTGTTCCTTTCTTGTAGAATGCTCCGAACTTCAGTAGCTGATCAAAAATTATCTTCTGAGATTCTTGAATATCAATGCTAATATCAGTCAAATTTGCTTTGAGAAGGGTATCAAACTCAGTCTTGTCTTTACCAATGTTTGCAATTAAAGAAGTTGCTCTATTCTGAAGTTCTGTGACAATCACATTATGAGATTCAGTAAGATTTTCATTCATTATAATTTGATTTTGTAGGACATATCCTTGCTTTACCACTATATCATCAATCTGTGTCCTTGCCTCTTGTTGCTGCTTGGCTAGATAAACTACAACATTACCTCCCTTATGGAAGCAATCTGTCATTTCTTTCTTATTCTGATTGACTTCAAATCTTATTGATTTAACGTCTTGAGCCAAAGTAAACTGGAGGTCTTTGTGACTTTCATCTATATATTTATCCATGGCTGCTCTTTGTTCATCCAGTTTAACTTGCAGATCCAACAACAGTGAACTGTAGTCAACTTCTGGGGCTGGTTGTTGAGTGACTGTTTGCAAAGCCCACTTGTAGCTTAAGCTCTTCTTCTTGACAACCATAAGTTTCCTTTTCTTAGCTTTGGAGTCCTCATCATCTTCAGAAGCTGAGGAACTGTCTATATCAACTGACTCTTTAGGACTAGAGTGCAGCTCCTTCTCAGTCCTAGGCAACTACCCCTCAGTCCTTGCCTCCTGAATATCAGGAAATAACTCTTCAAGAATGAATTCTTGTTGAGTTTGTACAGGTGGAACATCTATATCTTGTATAGTTAATGGGGTATCATCTAATGCAAGTGTATCATACATTGTTATATCCTGTGCAGGGATGTTGTCATGGTTTGTCTGTTCAACATCAGTTAGAAGCACAGTTAGTGTGTCTGGCTCAGTATCTAGTGTAGTTTGATTAATATCATGTATTGCCTCAAGGATAGTTTGAGTGGCTGTTTCACTCTCTAATGCAGCTTGCTCTTTCTCATGAGCAACTTCTGAAGGTAATGCCTCTTGTTGAGCTGGAGAAAGCTCATTGGCTCCCCCTAGATGAGACACTTCCTGAACTTGATCCAGTTGGATGGTGCTTTCTGGAATCTGCTCCCCCTGTACCTGACTATCATCTACATTCTTAGGGGCAGGTGATTTCCTTGCAGATTCTTGTTGTTCTTCATCTGAACTAAAGGTCACTTCTTCTAAATCACTAGCAGATTCAGGTTTCCTGTGGGTTTGTTTTTTCCCTTTCTGTGGTAGTTGTTTTTGTGGAGTAGGAACATCTTTTGTTAGCACCCTTTCCCATCTGGAGAGTATTCTTAAATCCATCCTTCTCATGTGGTTGATCTTAGATCCTGCTGTCTGGTGCATCACTTCAGGTATAGTCTCAGCTAGATATATACTTAGTATTCTTCCTAGGTTTGGTTTCTTGAAGCTTTCTTTTATCTTCTCAAATATTACTTCAGACCAGTTAGTGTTAATCCTGAAGATGACTCTAGTCATGAGGCTAAACATGTAGGAAGATATCCTATCATGTCCTCCTGGTTTGCATAGAATCACTTTTCCAACTATTTCAGAAAGAAATTTTCCTTGGGAGTTCATCCCCTTTCTATTCATAGAAGATCCAATCTTGGTGGTGGGATCCAGTCCACACCATTGGAGAGCTTCCCTGGTCTTGGAAGATGTAACCTCATCTTCTTCTTGAACTATGGGCAGGTGTAGAGTCTTTCTTAAACTCTTCAAGGTGAGTTTGACCTTTGTGCCTTGAACTGAGAACCTAATCTTTAGTCCTGTTGAATCCAAAGATGCTGTTGCATAAAATTCAAGGATCTTCTTCTTCCAAATCTTTGTTGGTTCTGACACCAGGTATTTTAATCCATTGACTGTGATTAGGGTAATCACAACTTTGATTTCGGGTTCCGCACGGTCAAAGGCATCACAAACGAGTTCATAGCCCTCGTTAATGTTGTCGTCTTGTCTGGGCGCCATTGGGAATGAGAGAAATTTTGGATTAGGAAGAGGAAGAATTTGTCGACACAAGGATTTTGTCTCGAGAATTTGGAGAGAGTGTCGACAGGGTCTGTTTTCGACCTATTTATATGTTTCTAATCACAAAAGGTCAAAAGGCGCGTGGAAATACACTTAATGTGTCGACAATGTTGAGACGGTGTCGACACAGACTACTAAGGTCTCGACAGAGGTATTTACTACTATGTGTCGACACCAAACTGAGTGTCGACACAACTTTCTTGATATGTCGACACAATTTAGTTCATGTGTCAACACCAAACTAAGTGTCAGAAATTCTCTGTGTCGACACCAAATTCTAGGTGTCGACATGTTGAAGTTGGTGACCGGGCGGTCTGGCGGTCTGGCATGACGGGTTGATGACCGCGCGGTTTTACTGTTTCCCTTCGGCGGTTTGGTTGCTGTGTGTTGCTGTCTGAGGTCCAAGCGGTCTAGCGGTTTGTCTCTGGCGACTTGGAGACCGGGCGGTCTAGCGGTCTCCCATGACGATCTCTCTCTCTCTGGTAGTAGCCGAGCGGTTAGCCCTTCTGTCTAACCGGGCGGCTTGTGCGGTTTGTGTCTTTATAGTCCGCTCGTGTCCTGTAAATTTTTAGTCTCACATTCTATATAAGGGAGGTCATACCTTTGTAATAGATACCTTTTTGGGATAATAAAGTTTCTATTAAACCACTTCCGGTTTGTTTTTTGTTCGTTTCTAACATGGTATCAGAGGGCACAGTTTTTTCCTCCAGATTGTGTGCGCTCTCTGTTTCTCGCGGCTTGTTTCTGCTTTCCGCGACCTGTCTTCGCGGCTTGCCTTCTCTTTTGGCCGCTGCCCTGTTCGCGCAGCTTGTTTCTCCTTGCCTCTATTCTCTAGCCGCTCTTCTTTGCCGCGCCCTGTCATTAAGTCGCCGCGACCTGTTTGCTTCTTGCCGCTCCTGCTTCCTAGTCGTTGAGGCCTCTCTATTGCCGCCCGACCTGTTTTCTCCTGCATGCGGCCTTCCTAGCCGCGCGGCCTGCTTCTGTTCGCCCGGCTTGCAGCTTGTTGTTGTCGCCGCTGCTTCCTGTTCTCTCTTCGTCTCTCTTCAATGGATTCCACCTCCAAGCTGTCCGCCTTGGTGGTCACCTCTTCTGGTAGTGCCCACACTGTTACTCGTGGAAGCTGGTTGATCGATTCTGGTGCTACAGCTCATATGACAGACAATCCTCACTGTTTCTCTCATCTCGACACACATGATCGGTTGCCCCCTGTCATAGTTGCGGATGGTTCTTCCTCCTCGGTCAATGGGACGGGCATGGTTCAAGTCACTCCGTCTCTCTGCCTTGCCAATACCCTCTATGTGCCCCAGTTTCCTTGCAATTTATTATCGGTTACATCTTTATGCAAGCAACTACAGTGCTCCGTCACATTCACTCCTACCTCTTGTTCTTTTCAGAGTCCAGGTACCCCGTTCAGTGAGGGTAGCAATCTCGTCATCCATGACATCTGGGGTCCTGCTCCTACCCTTACCGTTGAGCGTGGTAGTTCTTACTTTGTTACGCTCATTGATGACTTTTCTCGCTGTACTTGGGTCTATATCTTACGACTCCGTTCTGAACTTTTTGATGTATGGACATCCTTTTATCATTCAATTCAAACTCGGTTTGAAGTTTTCATTAAAATCTTACGCTCAGATAACACCAAAGAATATCTTAGTCAGGCCTTTTCCTCTTTCTGTACGCAACATGAGATTATTCATCAAACCGGTTGCATTTACTCTTCCCAACAAAATGGCGTGGCGGAACGCTACAAAGCCCGCCTGGTGGCTAAAGGATTCACTCAGACCTATGGTGTTGATTATTTTGATACCTTCTCTCCCGTTGCTCGTCTCAGCACCATACATGTCCTTCTCTCTGTGGCTGTCAACCGAGATTGGCCGATTTCCCAGCTGGATGTAAAGAATGCATTCCTTTATGGTGATCTTCAGGAGGCCGTCTACATGGAGCAACCTCCTGGGTATGTTGCTCCGGGGGAGACACGAGTATGTCGGCTGAAGGAGGCAATCTATGGCCTCAAGCAGAGCCCTCACGCTTGGTTTGACAAGTTCAGCGGCATCGTGATGGCCGTTGGTTTTGCGTGCAGCTCTGCTGATCACTCGCTATTTATTCGCAAAACCTCCTCGGGATTGATGGTTCTTGCTGTGTACGTCGAAGATATTCTTCTCACTGGCGATGATCAGGAAGGGGTAGCCTTGACAAAGTGGCATCTTCGTCAACATCTGGTCACGAAAGATATGGGCTCTCCGAAGTACTTTTTGGGGATCGAAATCTCTCGGAAGCCCAACTCCATAGTCCTCTCCCAGCGTAAGTATGCCCTTGATCTATTAAAAGAAGCAAGATTGAGTGGAGCCAAACCTGCCCGATGCCCCATGGCAATTGGAGAAGACAAAACCTGGACAGATGATTCGCCTCTTCTTTCAGATACTACGCGGTACAGGCGTCTAGTTGGTAAGCTCATATATCTCACAGTGACCAGGCCCGACATTTCCTATACTGTGGGCAAGGTGAGTCAATTTATGCAAGCACCTAGGGAGTGCCATCTACAGTCCGCCTTGCGGATCTTGGAATATGTCAAAGCAGCGCCTGGTAAAGGATTACTCTTTCAGAAGAATGATCATCTGAGAGTTGAAGCCTACTCAGACGAGTTACGCTAATGACAAAGGGGATCGCAAGTCTACCTCTGGTTTCTGCACCTTTGTTGGGGGAAATCTGGTAAGTTGGAAGAGCAAGAAGCAGTCTGTTGTTTCCAGGTCCAGTGCTGAAGCAGATTATCAGAGTATGACAACGACCACTTGTGAGTTAAAATGGCTACGGGCTCTCATGCTGGATTTAGGAGAGGTCTACAACCATTCTCTACCTATGTTCTGTGATAAAAAGGCTGCCATATACATCTCAAAAAATCCGGTCTTCCATAAAAGAACCAAGCACATTGAAGTCGACTGTCATTTCATTCGTGAAGAGATTTTGAAGGAACAAATTTGCACTCCCTTTGTCACTTCTGATAAAGAGCTGGCTGACATCTTCACCAAGCCAGTATCCGCCTCGTTTCTTCATATTTGTGACAAGCTAGGCATGATCGATATATATGCTCCAGCTTGAGGGGGAGTGTTGAAGTTGGTGACCGGGCGGTCTGGCGGTCTGGCATGACGGGTTGATGACCGCGCGGTTTTACTGTTTCCCTTCAGCGGTTTGGCTACTGTGTGTTGCTGTCTGAGGTCCAAGCGGTCTAGCGGTTTGTCTCTGGCGACTTGGAGACCGGGCGGTCTAGCGGTCTCCCATGACGATCTCTCTCTCTGGTAGTAGCCGAACGGTTAGCCCTTCTGTCTAACCGTGCGGCTTGTGCGGTTTGTGTCTGTATAGTCCGCTCGTGTCCTGTAAATTTTTAGTCCCACATCTATTATTTGTATTCTCTCTTCTCTCCTCCATTCTATATAAGGGAGGTCATACCTTTGTAATAGATACCTTTTTGGGATAATAAAATTTCTATTAAACCACTTCCGGTTTGTTTTTTGTTCGTTTCTAACACGACACAATTTTCTGGATGTGTCGACACAACTTTCTTGAAGTGTTGACACCAACTATTAAGTGTCGACACAGACTTCTTTATGTGTCGACACAGAATTACTTAGTCAAATTTGTCATTCTATTCTATGTTCAATATTCCTAATTCAATTTCAAAATTATTGAATTTAGTTTCATCCAGGGGTTTGGTGAACATGTCAGCAATTTGATAATTAGTATTGACAAATTATAAACATATATCTTCTTTTTCTACATGATCCCTAATGAAGTGAAATCTGATTTCTATATGCTTAGTTCTGCTATGTAAAATAGGATTTTTAGCAATAAAAATAACACTTGTAGAATCACAAAATAATGTAGTTCTACTTACCTTGAGACCATAGTCTTCATGTTGATGTTGAATCCATAATAGCTGAGCACAACAGCTGCTTGCAGCAACATATTCTGACTCAGTAGTGGATTTTGCCACACTAGTCTGCTTTTTACTGCTCCAGGACACCAATCTTCCACCTAAAAACTGACATGTGCCAGTTGTGCTTTTCCTATCTGCTTTGCATCCTACAAAATCTGCATCTGAATAACCTGTCAGTAGAAAGTCTCTATTCTTAGGGTACCAAAGGCCAAGATCAGGTGTTCCCTTGAGATATCTCAAAATTATTTTAACTGCAGTATAATGAGATTCTTTAGGGCTTGCATGATACCTAGCACATACACATGTAGCATACATGATGTCTGGTCTACTAGCAGTTAAGTATAAAAGGGAGCCAATTATCCCTCTATACAAAGACTCATCTAAAGGTTTTCCTACATCATCTTTGCCTATAGGCATACTTGACCCCATAGGAGTTCTCATGGTGGAGGATGACTCCATACCATATTTCTTTATTAACTCCTTGGTGAAATTAGACTGGGATATGGACAAGCCATCATCAGTCTGTCTAACTTGGAGTCCCGAGAGAAATTTAAGCTCACCCATATTGCTCATCTCAAACTTCCCTTGCATAAGTTTTGCAAACTTTTTACAAAGGTTGTTTTCTGTTGATCCAAAGATAATGTCATCAACATATATCTGGACTAGGATGATCTTGCCTTTTGATTCCCTAAGGAATAGAGTCTTGTCTATTTTCCCCCTTGAGAATTTGTTCTCAATGAGGAAGGTAGACAAAGTTTCATACCAAGCCCTAGGAGCTTGTTTCAGCCCATATAGGGCTTTCTTAAGCCTATAAACATAATTAGGATAAAGTGGATCTACAAAACCTGAGGGATGTTCAACATAGACTTCCTCTTTTAAGTTACCATTTAGAAATGTTGACTTGACATCCATTTGAAATACCTTGAACCCCTGGTAAGCTGCATAGACAAGGAATAGCCTTATTGCTTCCAATCTTGCCACTAGAGCAAATGTTTGATCAAAGTCTATTCCTTCTTCCTGCCTATAGCCCTTGGCAACTAATCTTGTTTTGTTCTTGACTATGATGCCATTTTCATTTAGTTTGTTCCTGTAGATCCACTTAGTCTCAATCACATTGTGATTCTTTAGTTTTGGGACCAACTTCCATACTTTACATCTCCTGAATTGATTCAGCTCCTCCTGCATTGCATCAATCCAATTTGAATCCTGTATGGCTTCTTCAAATCTTTTGGGTTCTAACTGAGACAGGAAGCTTGAACAAAAAACTGTGTTCATGTTCTTGCTTCTGGTTTGAACACCATGTCTTGGATCACCAATGATTTGGTATGCTGGATGATCCTTTAAATGTCTTATTACTGGAGGCAATCCTTCTACAGTTTGAACTTCTCCATTCTCCCCATCATGCTGTACTTCATTGTCTTCATCAGCAACTTGTGAGTCTTGTACTCCTCCTGGATAGTAACCAACATTTTCCTCATTCTGCCTTGTAGTTTGGTCTTCACTAACAGTTAGCATGTCCATCTTTTCTTTTAAACCTATAGAGCTAAAAGAATTGCTATAGCTCACAGTTAATCAACTTAGATTCATCAAATACTACATAAACAGATTGTTCTACAACTTGTGTAGTCAAGTTGTAGACCCTGTATGCTCTACTACAGTTGCTGTACCCAACAAATATCCCACCTTAGGATTTGACAGCAAACTTAGTTAGGTAAGTCTTGCCATTGTTAAGTATATATCACTTGCTAATAAAGATCCTAAAATAGGATATATTTGGTTTTCTGCTTTCATAATCTCATAGGGTGTCTTTTGGTGATGGAAGCTCTATTGAGAACATGACATGCAGTATTTATTGCCTCAGCCCAGAAATATTCTGGGAGAGTAGTGTCACTCAGTAGTGTTCTTCCAGCCTCAATAAATGTCCTATTCTTTCTTTCAGCAATACCATTTTGCTGAGGAGTTCTAGTTGAGGAGAATTCTTGATTAATCCCTAGTTCTTCACAAAACTTTGTCATACTTTCAGACCGAAATTCAGTTCCATAGTCACTTCTGATTTTGACCATTGAATTGTTAAGTTCATTCTGAATTTGTTTAACAAAATTGTGGAAGATAGTTGGGGTTTCAGATTTCTTCCTCAGGAAGAAAACCCATGTAAATCTAGAATAGTCATCCACAACCACAAATGTATAGACTTTCCTACCTAGACTATGAACTGGCATAGGACCAAATAGATTCATATGCAAGAGGTACAAACACCTCACTGAGTCTTTGATATCAATATTGTGAAAGGAGGATTTGGTCTGCTTGCCTTTTTGACAAGCTGAACATATACCACCCTTAATGCACTTAACTTGAGGACCATTCCTCACTAACTCTTTACTAAAGAGTTGTCCAATAGTCTTGTAGTTAAGATGAGCTAGCCTCTTGTGCCATTTGACACAATGAGAGGCTTTCTTATCAGTAACAAGACAAACAGGAGAATCATTATTCTCACTCACAAAATTTAAGCAATAAACATTTCCTTTTCTATAACCAGACAAGATGACCTTCTGATCACTTGTCCTTTTAATCTGACACCCATTCTTAATAAATGAAGTGTCATAACCAAGATCACTCAGTTGGCTTATGCTTATTAGATTATGTTTCAGACCCTTTATATAAGCCACTTGAGTGATAGTGATGGAACTATTAGAAATGTTACCAAACCATTTGATGACCTCTTTTTCAGATCCACCAAAGATCACTTTGGGTCCATTCTCTATAGGAGTGTAGTCCTTCAGCATTCTTCTTGTTCCAGTCATGTGCTTGGAACATCCACTGTTCAAGTATCATATAGGGGTATGGACACTTGGACTCACCTGCATCAAATAAAATTACTTAACCTTAGAACCCCAATAATTATTGGGTCCTAGGTTCAGGTTAGACTGAAACCTGTCAAACTTACTAGCAGTCTTTTTGACAGGTAAGCTGACATTCTTCCTGACAGTTGTGTTGTGCCAATAGTCAATGGAATAATGGCCCACCTTGCCACAACACAATCACTCATATCTATTATATCTTCTTTTCAATAAAGTTTTAACAGCATTGCTGTCAGCAGTCTTTAAAACTGTAGGTTGAGTGGTTCTATTCTTGAGAGCTGGGGCTGAAGCATCAACCATTGATGATTCATGATGACCATGTGTGATATCATGATCATATCTATTAGTTGGCTGCCACACTTTTCTGAAAGAAATGGGGGGGGGGGTTGAAGGCTAGTGGCTGAACTGCGGCTTTGCCTTTTCTTTTGGAATTGGCAGCCCTTGCATTTCCCTTAAAGCCTAATCCTGTATTGCCCTTTTGGGGAATAAAGTCATCAATTAAGGGTAAGACTGATTTTGGCTTAGAGAATTTAGCCACCAGATCCTTCTCTCTCTGAAGTTTGACTTTCAGACTTTTGATTTGATCATTCTTGAATGTAATTTTACCCATCTGAATAACATTTATGTTTTTCAATTTGGCAACTTCATTCATCTTTAGATCCAGCATTTTTTCTGAATCTAATGCAGCCAACTTAAGAGATGCAATTTCCTTAGTCTTACTTTTAACAAGGTTCCTGATTCTCTTAATTGCTTTCAACAAATCACCATATTCATCAATGAGTTGATGAACATCCCCTTCAGATTCAGATCCATCCACATCTCTTGATGCAGATGCTTTTGATTCTAATCCAGTGTAATAATTAGAACCTGATGGCATATTGTTTACCTTACTGGGACCAGGCTGATCCTGACACTGATCTTCATCAGTCATAGCCATCAGTCCTTTACAATGAGGATCTTCAATCCCATTGATAGAGTCCATTATTTCCAAGAAATCTATCTCTTCTGAATCCTCTTCAGTTGTAAATAATCCAATGTATGCTTCAGCTTCAGCTTCAGAATCTGATGATGAGGAGTCTGTCCAGCTTTTCTCCTTCTTTACTACAAGGGATTTCTCCTTTTTGCCCTTATGTTGCAATTTCTTCTTGTCATTTGATTCCTTTCTTTTGTCAGGATAGTCAGCAACTACATGTCCATGCCTGTTGCAACAATAACAAACAATCTTAGTAGAAGATAATTTTCTAGGTTTAGTGCCATACCTGTCCTTTCTTGAAGATTTCCTTTTCTGATAATAAGCATCCTTGGACTGTGAGGAGGATGACTTGTATCTCCACTATTTTTTCTTTAAGAATCTTTGAAATTGCCTTGTGAAAGCAACAAAGTCCTCATCAGAATTATGGCTGTCTGATGTGTGATTGTCAGAGCTTTCTGAGATAACTTCAGCAGCTTTCCTAGGAGGAGGTGGAGACATCCTCCTGTACTTTCTTGGGGCTTCAGCCTTAAAGGCCACTGACTTTTCTCTGTATTCAGCCTTATTGCTTTTTGCTTCCTCTTTCCTAGCCATCAGCTGCATTTCATATGATAGAAGTTTTCCAAATAGGGTAGGAGGAGAAATTTATGTAAGTCTGGCCACTTCCCTGTTGGCACATATCTTGGTGTCCCAGTGTTTAGTTAATGATCTAAGGAATTTATCATTGAGCTCATATGTGCTAAAAACTCTTCCATATGACATCAGTTCATTTACTATTCTGAAAAACTTCTTATAACACTCAGTTATGCTGTCAGTTTTGGCTTGTCTAAAACTTTCATACTCCTGATTAAGCATAAAATTTCTGTCTTGTCTCACTTCTTTTGATCCCTCCATGTAGATAATCAAAGTGTCTCACATCTCTTTGGAGGTCTTACAGTGAATCAACTTTTGGAAGGTTGAATCATCTATAACACTGACTATTATATTCTGTGCTCTCTTATACATAGTAGCTAAGATGATCTCATCCTTTGTCATTTCGGAATAATCTTTTGGAGTTCTGAGATTTGCATCAAGAACTGAGATTTTCATTGGAATAAAAGACCCTTCTTTAACTGTAATATAGATTCTTGGATCAGATGCTTCCATAAACAATCTGACTCTCTCCTTCCATATACCAAAAATTTCTTTCCTACAGATGGGTAACTTCATGCATCCAAGTTCCTTGTGATTTTCTCCTGAACCCATTTTGTCTTAATGTTAACTGCCTTACAGATCTACTCAGACTGTTAAGTCTATTTTTTAAGCAACCACCCTCTGATACCACTTGAAAGAATTGGTTTCAAGATGACCTAAACACCTAGAGGGGGGGGGGGGGGTGAATAGGTACAAATCTTTTTTTTGCTTAGGCAGACAAATTTATAACAATAAGACCTGTTATGCACACTGTCACAACACAGATAAAAATGAACACAACACACACAAAATACACAAGAGTTTTATAGTGGTTCCCCAAGTGATGGGTACATCCACTTTCTCCCTTCGCCTATCTAGCAGTATACTAGATTCGGCCTAACTTCCTTCTTCCTTCTCAGATCCTCAGATCTTACAACTCAGAACCCTGAATGATTCCTATAACTCAGACTTCAGCAAGTCCTATAGCTCAGATTCTCTCAAAGAATCATACCTCAGAGTGAGTCCACACTCCTACAACTCAGGCACACAAGCCCTACCTCAGCCTCTTCCACAGGCCTACAACTCAGAGATATTAATCCACTACCTCTGGCACTCAGCCCTACCTCAGTATTTATAATTTAGGCTTACAACTCAGATCTATAATAGATCCTACAGTAAATTGATAATAGAAAAGAATAAATCCTTCACCCAGGTAGAGAGAGAAAGGGATGAAGGCTTCTTGATCAGTTCTGGATAGAACAGATAACTTTAGAATCAACATGTCTTAGATTCTTCATAGCTTCTTGAATTTGAACAAAGTAGGGTTGATCTTCTTGTAAAGTGGAGTTGATCCTTAATCCAGCTTCCTTCTTCTTTTTAGAATTAAATCTGAATTCTTCTTGCAGACTTGTTCCAGATCTGCTAGAGACTTGATGACTTCTGGATGAAAACTTCTCTTCTTCTTCTTAGATTGGTTCTGTCTTTTTTTTTGCTTCAAGCTCTCTATCTATCTGATGATATAACATGTCTTTATATAGGCTTCATCCAAGGTTACCGGCTGATCCGGTTCATAACAACCTTCTGACAGTACTAACAGATGCAACATCCTTGTTGGTCATGACAGCTGTCAAGTCACTAGTTACTTCGTTATACTTTATCTCAGTCAGCAATGTGTCGAGACATTCCTTTAAATGTATCGACACAAATAGACTATGTGTCAACACAATCCTTGGTGATGTCGACACAGCTCCCATAATATCGACATAGCACTTCTCTATCTTCTTGACATAGCTTCTGCAGAATATGTCGACACAAGTCCTGTGTGTCGACACAATCACTTCTTATCTTGACATAGTTGACTTCAACAAAAATTTTGGTGTGTGTCGACACAAGTCCTGTGTGTCGACACAGTTGTTGTTGACTGAGCATTCTGTATGTCGACACAAGTACTGTGTGTCAACACAGTTGTTGTCGACTGAACTTTCTATTTATCTACACAAGTCCTGTGTAACACCCCCATCCGTCGCATGTCATATAACAGAAGGTCCAGCTGGAACCCTACGCCATATAACACAGACAGTCGGAAGTGTTACATAAGAATATCCAAACATCCTAATTAAGACTACTCGTCCTACACAGAGAATTCTAGCGGAAGTTTTTTTTAAAAAGTAGAAAGAACCTAAACTTGTATCCAAATAACATGAATGTCCACAATCACTACCACTGGAATGAAATAACAATACACTGTAAGATACTTGGCCTTATGGCCTTACAGAGGTTCACTTAATTAAATAATATTTTCCATACATCGGCTCGCAGGCCGGCCACACATGAGAAAAGTAAAGTACAACTATTCGCTTCGGCCTTCTAGGGCCAGCACAGCAATATGGGCTCCAGCCCGCTATTTGGTACTCGGCACCGTAGCACCTGCAAGCACATTTCACCGCACGGTGGCAAACAAAGCAACGGTCAGCCAAAAGCCGACCAAATTATAACGACCCCGCCCCTTACTGGGGATGGCGGTGCTCTTTCCCTGCATATTATTAGCCCAGTAAAACAATGAAGTGCAATTATACTACGCCACAGGTGTAGGCTCGCACGGCCAAACACCCCGTGCACTCAGGGCACATTAACAGTGAATCCTGACACTTCAGCGTCTTCACCACCGTCCCAAAGATGGCAACCACGTGAGCATTTATCCTTTCTGACCAGTGTCTAAGGCTCCCGACTATGCCAACGGCCAGTCCCCTTTTTGGGTCTCTCGCACCGAACCACATAGCCTAGGTCCAATTCCACTTGCCCGTTGCTCACACCACGTACTCACTTTAAGACGTACGTATGAGCCAAGCTTCTCTCGGATCCCAAAACTTTTCCAAACAATCACATAACCCAGTTATGTTCAAGGCCAGTTCCCTGACCGCCAAGTTAGCAGAACACGTTTTCGCTCAGTCTTCCGGGTGCGCCTTAGAGTTAATCCCCAAGGATCCTTGCTGCAATCTACCGCGTAGAAACCCGAAAAACCCAAAGCACAGAGTCTTCTCTGACAAAACATATCAAATGCAACATCACCGATCCAGACAATACACGTCCGGGTAGGCTTCACACACAATGCTTATGCCCGTACTTCGATTCCGGACTCTATATGCAACACAAGGGGGAATATTCATATCAACCCCAAGGAACACCACGAACTCACCGCACACTCGCAGGAGTGGGTTTCCCTATGCAAAAAGGAAGAGAGCTTCGCATGCTCAAGTAAAGAATCGTCACCCTTATAGTCCGCTTTTGCGCCATGGAAAAACTACACAGATAGAAGTCTTCGCAATGGAATTTCTTCCACGGGTCCTCTCTCGGTTCTCCAAACGGTGCTCCGATGCTCCGCCGGTGGCTGAAATCCTCCTCATTCTTCCTCCTCTCTCTAACTCCATGGAAAGAGAATGGCTTGGAGAAAATGAAGAGTTAACTCCCCCATTCCCGGCCTTAACAGAGCAGGAAACCACCTGGGCCATTTGATCTCAATTAAAGAAAATGAATGGCTCAGATCTGCACAAAAATCACCTGACCTAGGCCGAACACGACCTCTCACACGACCGTGTTCCAGGCCGTGTGCCTTGATCGAGACACGATCATCGAACGAAGAAAAGAAACACGGGCAAAGACACGCCCGTGGCTCAATTGACATGCCCGTGTCAGGTCCTTGACACGCCCGTGACCAGGGGGTGTGTCACATATAACCGCCACGACAATGGACACGACCCAACTGAACACGGGTAGGGACACGGGTATGAACACGCCCGTGTCACTCGACAATCATCGATCGTCGAATGCAGAGGGTCACTCGACAATTGTCGAGCGCCATTCGGCAATCGTCGAACGCAGGGGGACACGCCCTCCCGACATGCCTGTGTCGCCTGGCGTGTTCCTCCCGAACACTTTTCGTCGAACTCAATCGGCTTTCAGGAACACGGGTACATACACGGTTAGGCACATACCCGTGTCAAATGACACGCCCGTGTCATTCAGCCGTGTTTCTAGCCGTGTCCTTCTCGGGATGAAAACGGCCAAAACACCAGCCAGATAAGGCCTTGGACACGCCCGTGTCCTAGGCCGTGTACCCCTATACCGGCACCAAAAATCCCTTTTTATGCGACCAACTCAAATACAATTTTCGGGGCATTACAAATCTCCCCAACTTAAGGAATTTCGTCCCGAAATTAAGTAAAGGTACACAAAAATTACAAGTTACCTGAGTGGAATAACTCGGGATATTCCTCCAACATAGCTTGCTCTCGCTCCCATGAAAGCTCCTCACATTCGCAATTATCCCAACGAACTTTAACCATTCAGACTTCCTTGTTGCGGAGTCGCTTGACTGCAATATCTTCAATACGTACTGGCTTGACCCTTGTCGTTAATTCATAATCAACCGGTACTTGATTGTACGCAATGATCTGCGAAGGATTTTGCACCGCCTTATGCAACACTGACACGTGGAACACGTCATGTAGCCCACTCAATTCTGCAGACAACTTCAGTCTATACGCCGCCTCGCCAACACGCTCCCGGATTTCAAATGGTCCAAGGTATCTCGGACTCAACTTCTTCAAGCGTCGAACCCGCGAGACACCCTTGAACGGCTTAATTTTTAAGTAGACCCAGTCGCCAACATTGAACTCCACATTCCTATGTTTGGCGTTATAGTACTTTGACTGTATGTCCTGAGCGATCTTCAACCGTTCTTGAATTGTCCGTATCACTGAAGTGGCATCTTCCACTGCTTGACGTTTGTAAAGCTTCGACTCGCCTGTCTCCAACCAAGACAATGGCGTGCGACACTTTCTCCCATACAAGGCCTCGAAAGGCGCCATTCCAATTACAGCCTGAAAGCTGTTGTTATACACAAACTCCACCATGTACAGGTGATCTTCCCACTGCTTTCCAAAATCTAGGACTCACATGCGAAGCATGTCTTCCATCGTCCGATTGACCCTCTCGGTTTGGCCATCCGTTTGCGGATGAAAGGCTGTGCTGAACTTTAGCTTAGTACCCAACAGACTATGCACCAACCTCCAGTCATTCGACGTGAAGCGTCCATCTAGATCACTAACAATACTGCGGGGCACACCATGCAATCGTACAATATTCTCCACATAGAGTTTGGCTAACTTTTCCACCGGATCTTCCTTCCTGACCGGAATAATGTGCGACACCTTTGTCAACCTATCTATGACCACCCAAATGGCGTCGTTTACCTTCTGCGACTTCGGCAAACCATGCACAAAATCCATAGATATGTCGTCGAATTTCCATTCTGGGATAGGTACGGACTTCAAGAAACCTCCGGGCTTCTGCCATTTCGCCTTCACCAATGCACAAGTTCTGTACTTGGCCACATAAAGTGCTACATCCTTCTTCAATCCTGGCCACCAGAGTAATTTCTTCATGTCTTTATACATCTTCGTGCTTCCCTGGTGGATTGTGTACTTGGTATGATGAGCCTCATACATCAACTCCTCCCGAAGATTATCCGCACTAGGAATGCATAGGTGACCGTCCTTCCTCAGCAACCCCTCCTTAACAACAAACTGGGAATTTGACCCATCCAAGGATTCATCCAAGATCTGCTTCATACTGTTATCCTAAACCAAAGCCCGCCGAACTCTATCAGCTAGGTCACACTGCACCTCTGTCCAAAACAGTTTCGCCTCAGCACTAAACTGCTTGTCGACGCAAGATATCTCCAAAGCCTCCAACTCATGTACCAATCTCTCATCATGTACCGATAACCAGTTGGTCTGCGCCGGAGTCCTGCGACTCAATGCATCTGCCACTGCATTTCCTTTCCCAGGCATATAATGAATCTTGAAGGTGTAGTACCCTAAGAACTCCATCCACCTCCGCTGCCTCATGTTCAGATCTTTTTGATCCAACAGGTACTTCAAACTCTTATGATCAGTGTAAATATCAACCTTCACACCGTACAGATAGTGCCTCCACAACTTTAGAGCAAATATCACGGTCGTTAATTCTAAGTCGTGAACCAGATAATTCCTCTCATGAACCTTCAGTTGTCGTGAACCATATGCTATCACCCTCCCATGCTGTAGAAGAACACTGCCCAAACCACTACCCGAAGCATCACTATATATCTCGAACCCTTCGGTTACACTTGACAAACATAAAATAGACGCCGTGGTCAACCGTCTCTTCAACTCTTCAAAAGCATGTTCGCACTTCGGAGACCACACAAACTTCTGATCCTCCCTAGTCAACATCGTGAGTGGTAGCGCTATCTGCGAGAAGTTCTCTACGAAGCGCCTGTAGTAGCCAGCAAGCCCCAGAAAACTCTGGACCTCTGCCACTGTAGTCAAAGCAGGCCACTCCCGTATCACCACTATCTTTGCCGGATCCACAGCTATCCCTTCTCCACTGACAACATGACCAAGGAACGTTATCGAGGATAACCAGAATTCACACTTGGAGAACTTAGCATACAACTGATTCCTCCTCAACGTCTCCAACACCATGAGTAGATGATTGTAGTGATCCTCCTGGCACTGCGAGTACACCAAGATATCATAGATAAATACTATCACGAAACGATCCAGCTACTCTCTAAACGTCCTGTTCATCAGATCCATAAACACGGATGGCGCATTGGTCAAACCAAACGGCATGACCGTGAACTCGTAATGCCCAAACCGCGTACTGAATGCTGTCTTTGGGATGTCCCTCTCCCTTATCCTCAACTGGTAGTAACTCGATTTCAGATCTAACTTCGAATATACCGTTGACCCAACCAACTGATCAAATAGATCGTCAATCCTGGGGATCAGATATTTGTTCTTCTCGTAAGCTTATTCAATTCCCGATAGTCAATGCAGAGTCTCAAGCTCACATTCTTTTTCTTAACGAAAAGAACCGGTGCGCTCTAAGACGACGAACTTGGACGCACATGCCCTTGCTCCAACAACTCTTGAAGTTGCACCTTCAACTCCGCCATCTCTTGTGGCGCTATCCGATATGGAGAGTGTGACACCGGTTTGGCACCCGGTACCAGCTCAATGGTAAAATCAATCTCCCGCTGAGGAGGGGCTACTGGGAGATCATCTGGGAACACATCAGGATGCTCGGACACAACTAGAATACTGTCAAGACTTGGCTTAGGCGTGAAGTCTGCACTAGAGTGACAAATAGCTCTGCCGTAGACCGAAATGCCTTAATCACCTGAAGGGCTGACATCAAAATCTTACCCGACCCCTTCATGCCCACAAAAGTAGTCTCCCAATCAGTGTTCAGACCCAACTTAACTTCCTTATGGTTGCAATCAATGCATGCACCCTGCTCCGAGAGCCAATCCATACCGAATATTACGTCGTACTCTGCCAACGGCAAAAGCGACGCTCGTAAATCAAACTACACAGATCCTATCCGCGCGCATTGAGCACCCATTGAGCAACAACACATCCAATTTGTCTTTTCCATCGAGGACGGAACCCCGATGCGCGATATGAATTTTTTAGACAAGAAGGAATGCGATGCTCCCGTATCAAACAGGGCTCTTGCCGGAAACTCAAAGATCAACACAAAGCCTAGCACCAACGAAAGTAAGCTAACAAATACGAAGGTAACAACTATAAATATTAAAACACTGTAATTTAACTCATACCCGTCACTACGTCCGCTTGCTTTATGGCCTCTTGCAGGCCAAGGTTGTAAACTCTAGGCTGGGCTGGAGCATGGTGGGACACGGTTGACTCCACCGCCTTCCCTTTCTCCTCATAAGTCGCTCCAGGCTTCCTCTCGGACCTTGTACGTCCGCTCCAACACTCACGAGCAAAATGCCCCGTCTTCCCGCAGTTGTAGCAAGCTCTTGGGACTCGACTTATAGTTGCCCCTGACGCACCAGACTGAGGGGCTGAGTTCAAAGTCCTTTATTTCTTGTTCCACCTACGGAAACTTGACTTGGTATTTGGCACCTTGAACTCAGACTTCTTTTCTCCTGGGTCCTTCTTCTCTTGAACATTCTTAACGACCTTCTCCAACGATCGGGCCGAATTGACCAAGGCTAGGAAGCCTTGCGCCTTAGGCCCAACAAGTAGTAGCTGTAGATCGCCGCACAATCCCTCATAAAACCAGTTGGTCTTCCGTTCTTCTTCCATAAACGTAGCACCAACATAACGACCCAACCATGTGAACTCATGGAGATACTCGTCCACGATTCTGGCTTCCTGAGTCAACCCAATAAATTGGTTCTCCATCCCAAGCTTCTGAGCAGAGGATACAAATCTGGCTAGGAACAATCTTGAAAATTCCTCCATAGGCACATCAGCAAGATTCCTACCCACTAAGAGATGAAACTCCAATTCATCCCACCACAGCCTCGCTTCACCCACCAAAAGAAAAGTCGTTATGGTGGTCTTCTGCCACTCCTCAGTTAACGTGGCTGTCAAAACCCTCTTTATCGAAGAGAGCCAGCCCTCAGCTTGAGCTGGCGTTCCAACCCCATCGAACCTCGGAGGATTAAAGCCCATTACATGCTTTAGCTGCTTCTCCATAGCTCTCCTCGGCTCTACCAGATCAATTGCTGCGCGCTCCACCACTCTCGGCTCTGCCTCCCTAACCGGTTCTTGCTCATTCGTAGGAGATGCATGATGCATTTGCCCTGCAGGTTGGGTATTAATCATCGCAAATACGGCTTCAGTCACCATCCCGATGGTTTCCGCTGAAGGAGGTGTAGTAGGCATGTCTCTCGGTGCACTACTTTCTGCCGATTGCGGACGCTCTGATTGCCAGTACCGCTCCTAGCTGCCTATAGAAGCAAATACACATGATTAGACGACAACCAAATTGCTAAAAGCAATCATTGGAACACTCAGATTCCACAAAACAAGTGTATTTTTCATTCCTAAGTGGACATTCATGGGTTCTTTTTGATGTTATAACGATGACGCACACATGTGCTCACCACCCCTTAAAAGAATTCGCCCACGAATTCATTTAAGCCTAACCGTAACCAGAAGTCTGATATCAAATTGTAACACCCCCATCCGTCGCATGACATATAATAGAAGGTCCAGCTCGAACCCGACGCCATATACCACAGACAGTCAGAAGGGTTACATAAGAATATCCAAACATCCCAATTAAGACTACTCGTCCTACACAGAGCATTCTAGCGGAAGTTTTTTTTAAAAAGTAGAAAGAACCCAAACTTGTATCCAAATAACATGAATGTCAACAATCACTACCACTGGAATGAAATAACAATACACTGTAAGATACTTGGCCTTATGGCCTTACAGAGGTTCACTTAATTAAATAATGTTTTCCATACATCAGCTCGCAGGCCGGCCACACATGACAAAAGTAAAGTACAACTATTCGCTTCGGCCTTTTAGGGCCAGCACAACAACATGGGCTCCAACCCGCTATTTGGTACTCGGCTCCGCAGCACCTGCAAGCACATTCCACCGCACGGTGGAAAACAAAGCAACGGTCAGCCAAAAGCCGACCAAATTATAACGACCCCGCCCCTTACTCGGGACGGCGGTGCTCTTTCCCTGCATATTAATAGCCCAATAAAGCAATGAAGCGCAATTATGCTACGCCATAGGTGTAGGCTCGCACGACCAAACACCCCGTGCACTCAGGGCACATTAACGGTGAATCCTGACACTTCAGCGTCTTCACCACCATCCCAAAGATGGCAACCACGTGAGCATTTAGCCTTTCTGACCACTGTCTAAGGCTCCCGATTATGCCAACGGCCAGTCCCCTTTTCGGGTCTCTCGCACCGAACCACATAGCCTAGGTCCAATTCCACTTGCCCGTTGCTCACACCACGTAGTCACTTTAAGACATACGCACGAGCCAAGCTTCTCTCGGAAATCCCAAAACGTTTCCAAACAATCACATAACCCAGTTATGTTCAAAGCCGGTTCCCTGACCGCCAAGTTAGCAGAACACGTTTCCGCTCAGTCTTCTGGGTGCGCCTTAGAGTTAATCCCCAAGGATCCCTGCTGTAATCTACCGCGTATAAACCTGAAAAACCCAAAGCATGGAGTCTTCTCCGGCAAAACATATCAAATGCAACATCACCGATCCAGACAATACATGTCCGGGTTGGCTTCACACACAATGCCTATGCCCGTACTTCAATTTCGGACTCTATATGCAACACAAGGGGGACTATTCACATCAACCCCAAGGAACACCATGCACTTGCCGCACACTCGCGAGAGTGGGTTTCCCTATGCAAAAAGGAAGAGAGCTTCACATGCTCAAGTAGAGAATCGTTACCCTTGTAGTCCGCTTTTGCGACATGGAAAAACTACACGGATAGAAGTCTTCGCAATGGAATTTCTTCCACGGATCCGCTCTCGGTTCTCCAAACGGTGCTCCGATGCTCCGCCGGCGGCCGGAATCCTCCTCCTTCTTCCTCCTTTCTCTAACTCCTTGGAAAGAGAATGGCTTGGAGAAAATGAAGAGTTAACTCCCCCATTCCCGGCCTTAACAGAGCAGGAAACCACCTGGGCCATTGGATCTTAATTAAAGAAATTGAACGGCTTATATCTGCACAAAAATCCCCTGACCTGGGCCGAACACGGCCTCGCACACGGACGTGTTCCAGGCCATGTGCCTTGATCGAGGCACGATCGTCGAACGAAGAAAAGACACACGGGCAAAGACACGCCTGTGGCTCACCTGACATGCCCGTGTCGGGTCCTCAACACGCCCGTGACCAGGGGGCGTGTCACATATAACCGCCACGACAACGGACACGACCCAACTGAACACGGGTAGGGACACGGGTATGAACACTCCTGTGTCACTCGACAATCGTCGATCGTCAAACGCAGAGGGTCACTCGACAATCGTCGAGCGCTGTTCAGCGATCGTCGAACGCAAGGGGACACGCCTTCCCGACACGCCCGTGTCGCCTGGCGTGTTCCTCCCGAACACTTTTCGTCGAACTCAATTGGCTTTCGGGAACACGGGTACATATACGATTAGGCACACGCCCGTGTCAAATGACACGCCCATGTCATTCAGCCGTGTTTCTAGCTATGTCCTTCTCGGGATGAAAACGACCAAAACACCAGCCAGATACGACCTTGGACACGCCCGTGTCCTAGGCCGTGTACCCCTATACCGACACCAAAAATCCCTTTTTACGCAACCAACTCAAATACAATTTTCCGGGAGTTACATCCTGTGTGTCGACACAGTTGTTGTCGACTAAGCTTTCTGTGTGTCGACACAAGTCCTGTGTGTCGACACAAGTCCTGTGTGTCGACACAAACTGACTCCTGGTGTCAACACAACCTTTCCCATGTGTCGACATAGCCTTTCCCATGTGTCAACACTTGCACTTAGAAAATTTTCCTTGCAATTTCTTAACATGAACAATGAAACTCAAAGCACCATCAAATACACATTGATGCATATCATTGAGTTAGGTGAGGCTTCTCCAAATCTGGTACATATTTTCCAATGTACCCAACAACGATGATTTGAGCAATGGGCTTGACTGAACTGTACCTGCACTATGTTGTGTAGTTCGACTACCTAAGGAAATTGGTGTATTGCTACAGGCATAGGAGAGTGTCGAGGACCTTGAGTCACGACTAGTGAATGCTCAATATGTTGCAATTCAGTCCAGGACTGAGGATGGTGGTGGGACCCGGGGAAGTCTGGAACACTGTTAAGGTGCCCAGAGTGCACGAGACGTTGGGCCGGTCACACCAACATTTCTGATGATTGGTGCTTAAATGACACATTCTAACTTTATGTAATTATGCTAATCCGCTTGCAGGGAAGAAGCACCACCACCCCGAGAAAGGGGTGGGGTCGTTATAATTTGGTCAGCCCTTGTTGACAGTTGCTTTGTTTGTCACCGCTTGGTGGAATGTTTGCTTGTATGTGCTGCGGAGCCAAGCAGGAAATAGCGGGCCGAAGCCCTTCTTGCTGAGCTGGCCCTCAAAGGCCTAATTGTTTATTTAATTGTTTCTCATGTGTTGTCGGCCTGCGTGCCGATGCATGCAAACTATTTTTCTTTGGTTAAACATTATTGATGTAAGGCCTTAAAGCCAAATCTGTGGTTGTTGTATTTCATTCATATTGTGGTTAGTGGACATTCGCCTTTGGGTGTGGTTTTTATGAAACTCCTTTTATTCTTCCGCTAGAATGCAACTCTGTGTTAGGATTGCGTTTTCAAAATCTGTAAGGGTTTTTGGTTTCTTTTAGTAACTCTTCCGTCTGTCCGTTTCATATGACGTGGGGCCCCGTCCGGACCTTCTATTATATTATTCTTGACAGATGGGGGGTGTTACACTATAGACATCTCCATTTTCTCATTCTTACAAGTTATAGAACAACTAAATTGTTTTCCGGGTGAAATTTCATATGCGCCCCTTCAAATGTATGAAAACCCTTCAGTGTAGACGTGCAGTACAAATGGCCGATATTTATATCTATAATAACGTCGAAACATGTTTTTCACTTTCATTATGAGTGTGGCCTAGATGGTTGTTGAAAAGTAGTAATGCATATTCGGGTGCATTTAAGCATCTTTAAAGAGAAGTGGGCTTCCGAGCTTTGGAGTTAACCTAGAAGAATGAAGATTGTGGCATGAGGAACCTGTTGTAATATGTAATATGTAATATGTGTGTAACCTATAAATAGCTAAGATTTGGCCCTAATAATACAAAGATTTTATTTCTACTTGGTATCAGAGGTTTGTATGAGTGTAGGATACCTGAGGTACTAGTGAGATGATTAGAAGCTCCTGAATCTGCCAGCTAACGAACGGGGCACTGTCAAGCACACACTGTAGAATGTTTTGTGCAACAACAACACTATGAGTCGGAGGATCAATCCGGAGTGTCTGTAGACAACGATAACTTCAAATATTTCAACGGTCCTCAAAACCTCAGATCCATAAGTCGAATCAGCAAGTTGGGCAGAGTGCGGTGATGGAGGAGGTTTGGAGGCCCAGTCAGGCTTCTCATGAACAACCCAATAAGTGTCCTTTATGTGTCCTCGTCTCCCCAACGCCCGCAATGGGTAAGATGTTTGTGTCGGTGGTACAACCACGTCTAGAGCGTTCTCCATTAATATCATGTTTAGTCTCTACTTGAGGAGGTATTGATTTATAATCATTGTTTTCAAGTTGAGGCATTATAAGTTCTCATTTACATAATTATTTGAGTTGGAGCACTCTTGCATCTATATCAACTTCACGTGTTTCCTTGTTTATAAGCATTGACTATGTTGGATCCCTAGTTGATTTGGGCTAGGTTCACTGACTTAGGATGTGACCCAACCTGTATAGCTAGGGTCAAGTTTGTGTCTTAGAGTCTAGGTCAAGTCCTTGGTTCAACCTCAGATGGACCAGCCTTCAACAAGACCATCGGAGACTCCAGACTTAGAGGATTTCAAGACTAAGTAAAGTGAGTTCGACGTTCGTCAAACTCCGCTCGACGAAAGGTGTTCTGCGCTCGACGATCGTGAGACAATTCTTAGTGCTGAGCTCGACGATCCTTATTCTCTGTTCGACGAATGTTGAGGCTCAAAATCAAGCTAAAGTCAGGACAACTTCAGAATTTTTCCAAGTCCAGCTTCAAAATTTGGTCGACGAATCAGATTCTGAGCTCGACGAACTTGGACCTCAAGTCCTCAACTTCTCAGGTCGACGAAGTCAACTTCTCAGGTCGACGAATGCAGTTCTCTACTCGACAATTTCTGAACTCAGAGTATTTGTGTCGACACCAGACAATTTGTGTCGACACCAGAAGATTTGAGTCGACACTAAGATCTATCAGCCGACACCAGCTTATGTCGACACTGAATATCAGTTACTCAGAATATTTTGACTAAGTCCAGAACTATTCTCAGCTCGACGATTTTGGATCTCAGCTCGACGAATGAAGACTGTCTGTTCAACAAATGAAGATTATCTGGTCGACGAACTCTCTCAAGCTCAGCTCGACGAACTCAAGCTCAGCTCGACGAACTCAAACTCAGCTCGACGAATTGTGTTCTTCGTTCGACGATTCCAGACTAGGTCTTCTTCAGTTTTCCCGTCCCGTTTCTTGGCGATGATTCCTGAACATTAATGCCAGATCTTCTCGGAATGTTACCGTTAGAACGTGCAATTATTTCATGCCGTTTTTCCATGGGACAGTTAGGGAAATCATTGATTGCCGCTTCCTTCCCAGGCCGACTGCAATTACTGCTCAAACATTCAAATTTCGAATGTTCTTAGTCAGTCGATAGACAGAAAAGAAAAGAGAATCAATCAGTAATAGTACAACAAGCAATACAGACAATCAGACACACACTCAGATTGCATAGAAGAACAAACATACAGAAACCTAAAGTTCTACTGCAATCAGCCTTAACCAGAGAACAACTTCATCAAGAAGAAGAAGAACATTCAAATACTATCAAGAGTCTTCTTCCTTCAATCCTACAGGACAACTTCAAAGGACAATAAATTTCAATCTGTCAAAGAAGTTCTTGAAGCAAATTTCTGGTCCAGGCATTCTAGGTCTTTTAAGACCTATCACCCTGTAGTAGTGCTCCAGCTTTCCTGATACATTCAAGATCTCAGGGGGAGCAAATTCTGCTGAAATAAATCCACAGTCTTCTCAGTTGTCATTGAGAAAGAGAAGACACCATCACCTCTTTTCCAATTCATGTACAAGGTTTTAATTCCCTTCAAAATTATTCTGGTTGCAAGTCTCCTTCCAAAAGACTTGAGGTTTTGGTTTTTGAGCACCTGAACAAAAGCTCATTGGTGTCAGACACCTGATCAAAAACCTGAGTGGATTCTTACCAGGGTGATAGAAGAGTGGATGTACCCAGGTTGGGGAACCACTATAAAATTTCTTGTGTCGTCTGGTTGCCCTTCTTTTTGTTTTGGCTGTGTTGTTCTGTTATTAATAGGTTGCTGTGCTTAGTTTATTTTATTTGCTGACCTGTTCACCTAGGCTTACAACAAAAGTTGTAAAAAGTTTGAAGTTAACACAATACTCTATTCACCCCCCTCTAGAGTATTTCAGATCTAACCTGCACTTTCAATTGGTATCAGAGGGAGGTTGGTTAAAATACCATACCTTATTGGTTGTACATGCTAACACCTGAACCACAAAGATCCCTCTTGTTAGATCTGTTTGTTTGTTTTTGTTATTAGATTCATTTCTTCATAGAAATGACCCAAAACAAAGATTATGCAAGCATCAGACCTCCAGTGTGAAATCTCAATAAGTTTTCCATCTGGAAGGCAAGAATTAGGTTATACATGAATTCTATTGATGAGGATATTTTTTCTGTTATCTTGACAGGAGTACCTCCAGCACCTGCAGCTTCTACAAGCACCTCCACCAAAATGACTGCAGTGCCCCCTCCAGAAAACAATGATGCCTACAAGAAAGCCAAAATGGCAGATGCAAAGACAATGAATATCTTGGCTCAAACTATGTCAGATGACATATTTCAAAAGGTGGCTGAGTGCACCTCAGCCAAGGCCATTTGGGACTCCCTCAACCAAATAGTAGCTGGCTTAGCAGATGAGAGAAAAGACAGGAGATCCAGTCTCATTTCCCTGTATGAGAACTTCAAAAAGGATGAGGCAGAATCAGTGGCTGATATGTACAACAGGTTGAGTTCAATCATCAATGAGCTCAAAACCCTGGATAAGGACATCACCCTGACAGAGGTGAATGACAAGATATTGATGTGCTTCCCTAGCTCTTGGGACTCCAGAATCTGGCCAATCAAAGAAGCTAGAGGCCTAAATGAGATATCAACTGAATCTCTACTAGGAAAATTAAAATCCTATGAGCAGCTGATCAAATCAAGAGAGGCAGTAGAATAGAAGGCAACAACTTCAGTTAGAAAGGATCACAACATAGCCTTCAAAGCATCTGAGGAAAGTGAGACATCAACTTCCAATGAGGAACTCATGGGGCTCTTTGCAAAAGGATTCTACAAGATGGCTAGAAAGGATTTTAGAAGGAAATCATCCAGGCAGGATGATAAGCCCAAGTATGACAAGACACCAACCAAGGAGGTTGTGTGCTTTGGATGCAGAAAGCCTGGACATTACATCTCAGAATGTCCAGAAAATCAGAAGAAGGACAAGAGCAGAGAAAAAGACTCCAGAAGAAAATACAGCAGCAGACCCTCTTTCAGCAAGTATAAAAAGAAAGAAAAAGGCTTTGTTGCTGAGACATGGAGTGACACAGAGGAAGAATCATCCTCTTCCAGTTCAAGTGAAGAAGAGGAAGAAGCAAGATCCAAGGAGGTGTGTCTTATGGCAATTGATGCCTCCAGGAACAATTCAGGATCAGAAGGAGAATCTGAAGATGAAGCAGCCTCAGACTCAGAGGCAGATCAGGTTCTTTCTAGTTTTGATTTTAATTCTAATTTATTTAAAACTGAATTCAAAACTATGTGCTTAGACCTAATCAACTCAGAAAAAGAAATAAAAACTCTTAGAGAAAGACTAGGAAGTCTTGAATCTGTTAACTCAGAAAACATTAAACTACAAGATCAACTAACCTTAGCTAATGAACAAATAATTAAATTAAAATCTGAATTATGTGAGGCAAAACAACTTGAGCAATCTCTTAATGGGAGAAGTCTCAAGCTGATGGACATTACAAGCACAGTGAATGCCAGATTAAATGGCAAGCTGGACTTGGGTGCTTCATCAAGTTTACACCCCATAATTAAGAAAAATATACTTACAACCCCCATTAAATTTATTTCTGCTAAAGGAAAGGAAAAGATTATAAACAAAACAATGTCAGAAAGCAATCCAAGACCCATAGACAAGAGAAACAGAAATCAGAAAATAGTTAATAAAAACAAGGTTCAGTAGCATTCGTCAAACTCAGATCGACAAAATGTGGCCAGTTCGTCGAACCCAGATCGACAAACGCTGAACGCAAACTTTAGTAATAACAATTTGTCTAACTGCGATCGATGAACTGTGTATGGTTCGTCGAGCAGAGGTCGACGAACTTGGGGCACAGAAAATGAGTATTGTCATTCTCTGAGCAGAGATCGACGATCTCAGCCCTATTCGTTGAACTCTGGTCGACGAACTTACAACAATTCGTCGAACCCAGAAAGACCAAACCTAAACTATTTCTCTTACAGAAACTCTAAACCAACTAACAAGTCATTCAATCCAGTAGCTGATTGGGTCATTCCACCTAGGAGATATCACCCCTTAGGATATAAATCACAACCTGCATTATCAGTTATATCCATTTTCTCCTTTCAACCAAATCAAGGACCCAAGGTAACCTGGGTCAAGAACAATTGAGTTTTGTTTTTCATTACAGGTACAAGTGAAGAGCTGTCCAAGGGTGAGTCAAACCTGGTACTTGGACAGTGGTTGCTCAAAACACATGACAGGCAGCAAGGCAAATTTATCCAATTACAAGTCCAAGCTAGGACCAAAGGTGATATTTGGTGATTCAAAGAGTGGCCAGTCAGAAGGATATGAAGCAGTCAAGATTGGGACAGTTACCTTCAAGAAAGTAACATATGTAAGAGGACTTAAACATAACCTTATATCCATAAGTCAATTATGTGATAAAGGTTATCAGGTACACTTTAAATCTACCTCTTGCTCTATTATTGATAATGAAAATAAAACTGTTTTAATTGGACTTAGACAAGACAACATATACCTAGTAGATTTTATTTCTGCCAAAACTGATGTTTGTTTACTCAATACCACTAGTAATCAAAATGAGTTATGACATAAAAGATTAGGACATGTAAATCTTAAGAATATATTTAGGTTATCTAAAGACAACCTTATTAGAGGTTTACCTTCTGGCCCCTACAAGAAGGAAAGCCTATGCAGGGCTTGTCAATTAGGCAAGCAAACCAAAACTAGTTTTAAATCCATTAATAAAAGTGATTCACCTAGGATATTGTATTTGCTTCATGTGGATCTATTTGGACCCATTGCAGTACAAAGCCTAGGAGGGAAGTCTTATACTTTAGTGATTGTTGATGACTTCTCTAGATTCAGTTGGGTAGCCTTTCTGAGAGCTAAGTCTGATACATTCAAGGTTCTTACAGATTTTCTCAGGACCATACAGATTGAGTTCTCTACTCATGTTGCATTGATCAGAAGTGATCATGACATAGAGTTTGAGTCTCTTCTTATGCATGAGTTCTGTGAGAAGGAAGGTATCAGACAGTGCTTCTCAGCTCCTAGAACTCCCCAACATAATGGGGTTGTTGAAAGGAAAAATAGGACACTCATTGAATCTGCAGGCACATTACTGGCAGATGCTTACATGCCTCTATCCTTTTGGGCAGAAGCTGTAAACACTGCTAACTATGTCCTGAACAGAAGTCTTATACATAAGCTGAAAAATAAGACCCTCTATGAATTACTTAAAGGAAAGAAACCTAAAATCACATACTTTAAAGTTTTTGGTTGTATATGTTACATTCACACAAATAACAAAAGATACATTAGAAAGTTTGAGGCTAAGGCCGAAGAAGGGATTTTTCTAGGATATTCCCAAGTAAGCAAGACCTATAGGGTTTTTAATAAATCCACCCTTAAAATTGAAGAGTCTGTTCATGTATCTTTTGATGAAGCTAACATGTCTTATAAGGAGAAAGAGATTTCTACCAATAGCTTTTTGTAGGTTCCATAACTGCGTGAGTCTATGGATGGACTAAACCTTACCCAAGAGGTATCAACCCATCCTACTCCACAGGTTGCTGAAGATAGTGAAGAAGAAATCCAAGTGGAAGTGGCTGAACTTCCCTCAACAGCTAGTACCATTCCTCAAGAGGAATTAATTACAGAAGCTATTGTTTAACAAGCTCCACCAACTGATCTTGTCACACTTAGAGATCACCCCAGATCTCAAGTGATTGGAGACATTTCAGTAGGTGTACAGACAAGACATCAACTCAACCAAGACTTGATGCATGTCTGTTTTCTCTCTCAAATTGAACCTCTCACCATCCATGAAGCAGAGCAATATTCACACTGGATCATTGCAATGCAAGAGGAACTAAATCAGTTTGGGAGATGTAGAGTTTGGGATTTGGTTCTAAGACCTCATAACTACACAACTATTGGAACCAAATGGGTCTACAAGAACAAGTTGGATGCTCAAGGCAATATAGTGAGGAACAAGGCTAGGCTTGTTGCTCAAGGCTACATGCAAGAGGAAGGAATAAACTATGACCAAACCTTTGCCCCTGTTGCAAGGTTAGAGGCCATTAGGATATTCCTTGCCTATGCAGCTTACAGGATATTCAAAGTCTACCAAATGGATGTCAAGAGTGCATTCTTGAATGGAGTGCTTCAAGAAGAGGTTTATGTAGAACAACCTCCAGGTTTTATCTCTATAACTCAACCCTCTTTTGTATTTAAATTGCATAAAGCTCTCTATGGTTTAAAGCAAGCTCCAAGAGCTTGGTATTAGACCTTAGCAAGATTTCTTTTAGAGCATAAATTTACAAGAGAAACCATAGATAAAACTCTTTTCACTAGACATCATAATGACCAAATATTATTAGTACAAATATATGTGGATGACATCATTTTTGGGTCTACTGATCCCAAATTGTGCAAGAGGTTTGCTGACCTCATGCATTCCAAATTTGAGATGAGTAGCATGGGTGAGCTTTCCTACTTCCTTGGTCTCCAAGTGAAGCAGCTACCTGATGGTATCTTCCTCTCCCAAGCTAAGTATGCTAAGGAGCTTATTAAGAAATTTGGGATGGGTGATGCTTCAGGAATGAAAACACCTATGGCTACAAATGCTGTTGTGGATTCCGATGCAGCAGGGAAACCTGTAGATCAGAAGCATTATAGGGCAATTGTTGGATCCCTATTATACCTAACAGCTAGCAGACCTGACATAATGTTTGCCACATGCCTTTGTGCTAGGTTCCAAGTGAACACTAAAGAATCTCACCTTATTTTTCTAAAAAGGATTTTGAGATATATAAAGAGTTGTCCTAATCTAGGACTCTGGTATCCTGCAGAGTCAGAGTTTGAGTTAACTGGACACTCAGATGCTGACTATGCTGGATGTAGACTGGACAGGAAGAGTACCTCTGGAACTTGCCAGTTCCTGGGTATGAGACTTGTCTCCTGGTTTTGTAAAAAGCAGACATTTGTGTCTACATCAACTGCAGAAGTAGAATACATGGCTGCTGGCAGCTGCTGTTCACAGATGTTATGGATATAGAACCAACTCTTACACTATGTTGTCAACTTAAATAATTCAACATTATTTTTTGATAATACTAGTGCTATTGCTATAGCACAGAATCCAGTTCACCATTCTAGGACTAAGCATATTGAAATAAGACATCATTTCATTAGAGATAATGTAGAAAAAAAGAAAATTAACTTAATCCATATTCCTACTGATCTACAGCGAGCAGACATTTTCACCAAGCCTTTGGATGAGAAAACTCATCTGTTCTTTATAAATCAACTGGGAATGATTAATGGAGAAGAGTTAACTTAGTTTCTGTCTGCATTCGATGAATTTTCCAGAGTTCATCGAACGGAGTTCGACGAATTAGGGAAAGATTGAGAGATTCTCGTCGACCGGAGATCGACGAATTCTCTGTGTGTGGAAACAATTTTCGTCGACCGGAGATCGACGAACTTTGCTTCAGAAGATATTTCGTCGAACGGAGTTCGACGAACTGTTTTCGATTCTTCTGTATGAGATCGATGAATTATTTGTCTATAATTTATTTCGTCGAGCTCAGTTCGAAGAATTGTTTCTTTTTCATGGAACAGAGATTGTCGATTCATATTCTGGAAAACTTATATCTAGGTTTTCTTTGGCCTATGTCCCGCGCTTTCAGTTCTTTTGCTTTTGATCTCCGTTTTTATCTGTTTTTCTTGCAGGTCATCAATGGCGATTCCAGCAAGCACCTTAGCCGCAATGAAATTCGATACTGGTTTTGATATGGATTTCGATTTGCTCCAACATTCTGACCCCATATTTATCTATATCTTGGAACTGCTAGAAGAACTTCATCTCAAGGATCTCATGACCAGACGAATTAAACTGCATGCGACTGAAATCAGGGAATGGGTATACACATCTACTACTTCTGAGGATGATACCTTGACAGGAACTATCAGGAGTACTACTATTTCATTATCTCCCACAATTCTTTCTGAGATTTTTGGATTAGTAAATGGAGAAGATAATATGGAAATGGATTCTGAAGAATTTGGTGATATCCTGAAGTTAATGGGGTTTTCAGGAAGCAACCCTAATAAGCTGTTGAAGAAGCAACTGTCTGCCGCATACCAGTTCCTGGCGGACATTGTAGGAAAAGTGCTGATGGGCAAGCACTCAGCGCACGACTACATCACCCGCTACCAATTCCTGGTTATATGCGCAGTGGTGAACAAGAGACATGTCAACTGGGGCACAATTTTCTTTGAGTTGATTAAGAAAAAGAACAGTAAGAAAGAGGTCTGCTTCGGCAGAATTTTGGGAACTTTTCTTCAAGAGAAGGTTGGTGAACACATGGTCTCCCCGACCATCTTCATCAATGCCAGCAAGCGCCTCACATACGCTCTGTTTGGCAGATGAGAGAGGACTATCTCCAAGCCCTCAAAGGCTTCTTCCTCTTCCATCCCAACTTCTGAGAGCACCAAGGCTGTAAAGGCCACTCCCCACCCTGCAGAAGAGGTCATTCCATCTCCATCATCTTTTCCTGCACTTCCAGCACAACAACTCCCTCCCTCTTCCATTCCTTCTTCCACATCTAAATCTCCACCACATACTCATGTGCCTACTCCTACTCCATCTCCACCTCTTGACATTACAAACATTCCTACACCCCCTGCTTCACCTCATGACTCACATATCCCTTCACCTCCCCAGTCTCCTCTTCCCCCTCATTTGTCCTCCATTCCATCTTACAACATACCCACATACTCTGTCATGCCAGATGCCAACATTCCATCTTCATCACCATCCACTCTTCACACATCTATTATTCCACCCTCCATTCCATCCTCTTCCCCTTCCTCCTTTGACTCAACTGCCATCTCATCTATTCTCACCATTCTTACTCCCCTCATAAAATCCCTAATCACAGAGGCCATTACACCTCTTGTGAATTCCATCAATTCTTTATCTGCATAAGTTTATCTTCTTTCTGCTACCCCTCTTCATCTAGGGGCCTGGCTCTAGGTTCTCCTGATCCCAGGTAGGGGGAGATGCTCAGTGATGAAGTTGCAGCAGATGCTGATGTAGCAGCAGCAGTCACAGCAGCAGTTCCCTCTATAGCAGATGCAGATTCAGATACAGTTGCAGGAATTTTGACAGAATTTGATTCTGAAATGATTGAATTAATTCAGTTTATGGATACTGACATTGACCTAGATGATTCAGTTGAGCAAATACAACCTGTTGGTGATTTCCAATTAAATCCCACAGTTAATTTGTCTGCTTTGTTGAGAAGTTTTGATACTATTTTTGTACAGTTACCCTCCACTAAGCCACATTTGGCTATTGTCCCCTATACTTCTCCAGTTAGTCCAGCAGTTGCTAAGCAACTCTGTGACAGGTTTGCTCCTCCAGTTGTTGCTCCATCATCTACAGTCATTCTAGAAGTTATCTCAGCCCCAAGTTTTGTTATGGATGACTCTCCTATGCCTGACTTGGATGAGCTAATCCTGGCTGACATTGAAGAGGAAAACAAGGCAGCAGCTGAAAGCTCTGTCCACATTGTTTCTGTTTCCTGTATAGTCTCCTCCTCTCCTGTTGCTGAAGCTCCAGTTCCTGAACCTTCTGCCCCTCCTCCAGAAAAAGTTATTATTTCTGATAAAGCTTTAAAAGCTTTGGATGCTCTTTATGATAACCCTCAGGGTTCTGATTCTGAAGATGAAGATGATGATGATGATTCTGATGAAGAAGCTGCCAGTAAGAAAAAGAAGATGTTATCAAAGAAAAGAAAAGCTCCTCCTCCTCCAGCTCCTAAACCTAATCCCACTGCTGACACCCCTTATTATATTCTGCACAATGTTGCTCCATATAAGGGAATGCCTGCATGGATGTGGTTGTCAAAGAACCAGCAGAAGGAAAGAAAGAGAAGTAAGAGATATTCCCCTCCTCCAGTTCACAGATACAGGAAGGATCCACCTCCTCCTCCTCCTCCAGCAGCTGGTGCCAGTGGCTCTAGCTCCCAGAGATCTGCCCCCATGCAAACATATCAGAGACAGTCAGGGAGATCATCTGGAAGCAGCCAGCAGAGGCAGCCATCCTCAGGTAATCAACAAAAGCATTAGTAGCAGCAGCAACAAACATCTGAAGAACAGAAAGCTGACAGTCCAAAAAGATCATACTCTCCTCCAATTCCATTTGAAGATCCTGAAACTGCAAATACTGCAAGAATGGCTAGATACCAGGAATTAATTGAACTATCCTAGATAAATAAAGCCAAGGCTGAAAGAAAAGACACATCAGGATTCACAATAATGTCAAAGTACAGAAAAGAAGAGTTGAAAAGGTTTGACAAAGGTAATAAACTGTTCAATGTTGATGATTATATAAAACTCCATCTAGAAGCAGTTGTCCCTAGAGCTACATCATTGAATATTATTGGGGCAGCTGATATGACTATGACAAAGGCTCAGGCTTCAGATCCCAAGAGAGAAATCATTTTCAAAAAGCGAGGAGAGCAGACAACAGAAGACAGGTCCAAGCAGAAAAAGCAAAAAAGTAATCCTTATTTTGTTTCATTTTCTTTCTGCAATTGTTTCTCAAACTATGTCCTTTGTTTAAACAAAGCTGTGTATATATATATCTGCTGCATGTGTTGGTAATTCTCTGCCAGATATATTTCTTTTCTTGCTTTGTTTATCTGTTTGTTTCTATTTTGAGTCTCTGTTAGTGACCTCACCCAAATAGGGGGAGATTGTTGGATCCCTAGTTGATTTGGGCTAGGTTCACTGACTTAGGATGTGTCCCAACCTGTATAGCCAGGGTCAAGTTTGTGTCTTAGAGTTTAGGTCAAGTCCTTGGTTCAACCTCAGATGGACCAGCCTTCAACAAGACCATCAAAGACTCCATACTTAGAGGATTTCAAGACTAAGTAAAGTGAGTTCGACGTTCGTCGAACTCAGCTTGATGAAAGGTATTCTGCGCTCGACGATCGTGAGATAATTCTTAGTGCTGAGCTCGACGATCCTTGTTCTCTGTTCGACGAATGTTGAGGTTCTACATCAAGCTAAAGTCAGGACAACTTCAGAATTTTTCGAAGTCCAGCTTCAAACTTTGGTCTACGAATCAGATTCTGAGCTCAACGAACTTGGACCTCAAGTCCTCAACTTCTCAGGTCAATGAAGTCAGCTTCTCAGGTCGACGAATGCAGTTCTCAACTCGACGATTTCTGAACTCAGAGTATTTGTGTCGTCACCAGACAATTTATGTCGACACCAGAAGATTTGAGTCGACACCAAGATCAATCAATCGACACCAGCTTATGTCAACACTGAATATCAGTTACTCAGAATATTTTGACTAAGTCCAGAACTGTTCTCAGCTCGACGATTTTGGATCTCAGCTCGACGAATGAAGACTGTCTGTTCAACAAATGAAGATTATCTGGTCAACGAACTCTCTCAAGCTCAGCTCGACAAACTCAAGCTCAGCTCGACGAACTCAAGCTCAGCTCAACGAACTCAAGCTCAGCTCGACGAACTCAAACTCAGCTCGATGAATTGTGTTCTTCGTTCGACGATTCCAGACTAGGTATTCTTCAGTTTTACTGTCCCGTTTTTTGGCGATGATTCCTGAACAATTAATGTCAGATCTTCTCGGAATGTTACCATTAGAACGTGCAATTATTTCATGCCGTTTTTCCATGGGACAGTTAGAGAAATCATTGATTGCCGCTTCCTTCCCAGGCCGACTGCAATTACTGCTCAAACATTCAAATTCCGAATGTTCATAGTCAGTCGATAGACAGAAAAGAAAAGAGAATCAATCAGTAATAGTACAGCAAATAATACAGACAATCAGACACACACTCAGATTGCACAGAAGAACAAACATAAAGAAACCTAAAGTTCTACTGCAATCAGCCTTGACCAGAGAACAACTTCATTAAGAAGAAGAAGAACATTCAAATACTATCAAGAGTCTTCTTCCTTCAATCCTACAGGACAACTTCAAAGGACAACAAATTTCAATATGTCAAAGAAGTTCCTGAAGCAAATTTCTGGTCCAGGCATTCTAGGTCTTTGAAGACCTATCACCCTGTAGCAGTGCTCCAGCTTTCCTGATACATTCAAGATCTCAGGGGGAGCAAATTCTGTTGGGTTTCTCTATAGGGTTGGCACAACGCTTGTGCACGCAGCGGAAAAGTAAAACATCAAGAAAAACCCAAAGAGATGTGGATCGGGCCATGAACAGTTGAATCAAGAAGTTAACAAAACTAGGCAAAAATTACCTCGGTGGCGTTGAGTCACAACTCAACGGAGATGCTCCAAACTTTATCTGCTTGCTGGTGGCGAGTTCTACGTGGAATAGTATCCACATTTCTGCAGAAGTCCACACGAGCGGGAGAACGCCGAGCTTTCCGTCGCACGGAAGATCGGGATGGAGAGGACCGCACCTCGGCTAATCCACGGACTGCTAGGTCCGCGCCAGGAAGAGCAGCACCAGCGACAGTCGCCGGAGAAAAAAAAGGTGGCAGCGGAGCGAACACGGCGGCGGAACTCTTCCGGCGGCGGGATCGGGATCGGCGGAGCGAACGAGCGGAACGTTTCCGTCGGGGTCGATTCGCACAGTAGCCAAAAGATATTCCCCGATAAAACCTAAGTGTTCTATTTATACTAGAGGTATAAATAAACCCAGGAAAATCGCTATCCGCAGACCACCCAGAACTAGGGTTCAGAATCGGCGAGTATCAATCGGTGAGAATCGGCGACAATCGGCGAGAATCACTGAGCAGGTTCGGCGAGAATCACTCGACGAGTATCACATTGGATCGGCGAGAATTAGAGTACAATACTCGACGATTCTCGCCGATCGTCGAGTTGCGCTCGACGATTCATAATGATACTCGACGATCGTCGAGCCACGGTCGACGACAATTGTCAAGGTAGTCGATCGTCGAGAATCAATCATTGATTCTCGACGATTCTCGACGATCGGCGAGAATCAGGAAGATGATTCTCGCCGATCGGCGGGAATCAGAAGACGATTCTCGACTAATGTCATCGACCCTCGGACGACAATCCCAACCAGCCCTTCAAGGCAACATTTGCCCAACCCGATGATCCTATAAGGCAACACTTTGCCCATAACCCTATTCAGGTCGGTGATTGGTAACCTTTACCAACACAGTCAGTCAACCAACTTCTCCACATCTCTTGTGTGCGACCCTGCAGGCTCATATCGCGTTGGCAGTGAGATTACATGCTTGATCACTTCCAGATCATCATGGTGACTCCAACAGACTCCCACTTGATCTCGAAAGTATCAAGACAAAAAACCTCACAAACAATGAGCGGCATCTAGCAATGCATCATTGCTCCCCAAGCAATAAGATTTTATAACTCATAAGCCTATATGACCAATGTATCAGCGTTGTCTTTGTCCCTTTGTCCCTTACATCCAGAAAGAACTAGAGGCATGGACCGTGTCACCCTCGTAATAGCTCAATCCAAGTTTCTTGATCCAGGACGGACTTCCAGAGAATGGTGAGTCCAATATCACATATTGACTCAACCAAGCATGGCCATGCATTTCTCAGTCCAGATCCATCAAGGGGCCCATGGATGCAACTCCTGTCATACAGGAGGACAAATCCCATATCTGCTCACACACAAATACCCAAATGATTCGTAACATGCCCAACAACCACCCTTATCGTCAACCTTTCTCAAGGAAGACTTTAGATGGCATCAAAGCACACTCTTCCTCACTTGATGAATGCTGTGACTTCAGGTCAAAGGATCACAACACCATTGTCAATTGAGACCTACTCGTGACACGATTGGATGACAATCCACAGAGTAGTCTCAGGTTGGGTCTGTCCAGTATAACTTGTTCACTAACAAGTACCCACGTGATGACTTGATATCACAATATCATGACCTGTGAGAACCAGTCATCAGTCAACACACGTGCTAGCCTTCATGTATCATCATCACCCTTAGCTTCTATGATGATACTCGACCAGGGACCTTTAAGAATGAAGCTCCAAAAATCATGGCTCTCACATTCAAGTCACGTACTTGATGTCCCATGGAAGCGAACATTCTAAGGGTATCTATTATGTTAACATTTAACTATCATATATAGAAAAATTCATAATAAAAGAATTTGCCATTAATTATAAAAGAAAAACTAGGTACACAGTTCATCATATGAACAAACAGCCAACAAAATACAAGATTACATGCAACCCACAAGATTCTCGCTAGAGTTGATCATTTAGGTATCGTATACCCATCGATCTAGTATGACCATCATGCTTTCTCTGTGCGAGAGGCTTTGTCAGCGGATCCGCAATATTTTCCTCAGTCGGCACTCTGCAAATGTTTACATCTCCTCGTTCGACAATCTCACGAATAAGATGAAACTGCCGAAGTATGTGCTTGGAGCGCTGATGAGATCTAGGTTCCTTAGATTGTGCAATTGCACCATTGTTATCACAGTAGAGAACTACGGGACCAACAATGCTAGGAACTACATCAAGCTCGCCGATGAATTTCCTAATCCATAACAGCCTCCTTCGCCGCATTAGCTGCTGCGATATACTCGGCCTCTGTTGTAGAATCAGCAACTGTCTCTTGCTTGGAACTCTTCCAGCTCACAGCTCCTCCATTCAGGCAAAACACAAAACCTGACTGAGACTTGGAGTCGTCTCGATCAGTTTGGAAGCTAGCATCCGTGTAACCACTTACAACGAGCTCTTCCTCTCCACCATACACCAAGAACACGTCCTTAGTCCTTCTCAAGTACTTCAGGATATTCTTGACTGCAATCCAGTGACACTCACCGGGGTCTGACTGATACCTGCTAGTCATGCTCAAAGCAAAGGAGACATCGGGTCGAGTACATAACATCGCGTACATGATTGATCCAATTGCCGAAGCATATGGAATCAACTTCATGCGGTCCTTATCTTCACAAGACTTTGGACACTGGTCCTTAGAGAGACTCACACCATGAGACATGGGCAAAAATCCTTTCTTGGACTCAAGCATGCTGAACCACTTCAACACCTTTTCGATGTACGTACTCTGGGTCAAACCCAGCAACTTCTTCGATCTATCTCTATAGATCTTAATACCAAGTATATAAGTCGCTTCACCCAAATCCTTCATTGAAAAGCAGTTCCCTAGGTTGTTCTTAACAACTTTCAGGGTAGGAATGTCATTCCCGATCAACAGTATGTCATCTACATACAATATCAGGAAGACAACAATGCTCCCACTGATTCGCTTGTAAACACAAGGCTCATCTTCATTCTTGATGAAACCAAACTCTTTGATTTTCTCATCAAAACGAAGATTCCAACTTCGAGAGGCCTGTTTCAGTCCATAAATGGACTTATTCAGCTTGCATATTTTAGTGGCTTCATCTGGGGATACAAAACCCTCGGGTTGTGTCATATACACTTCCTCAAGGAGGTTTCCATTAAGGAAAGCCGTTTTGACATCCATCTGCCAGATCTCGTAGTCATAATACGCAGCAATAGCAAGCAATATCCTAATGGACTTTACCATGGCAACAGGGGAAAAGGTCTCATCATAGTCAATACCATGAATTTGCTTGAAACCCTTAGCCACCAGTCGCCCTTTGAATGTCTGTACATTCCCATCCATGTCGGTCTTCTTCTTGAAGACCCACTTGCACCCTATGGGTCGTACCCCTTCAGGTGGTTCCACCAAGTTCCAAACTTGGTTTTCATACATGGAGTCCATTTCGGATTTCATAGCCTCAAGCCATTTGTCGGAGTCCGGTCCATTCATAGCCTCTTGGTAGGTTGCTGGTTCATCATCATGATCCATAAGCAACACATTACCTATTTGAGACACGAGAAATCCATATCTCTCAGGCTCAAACCTCGGTCTACCAGATCTACGTAGGACTTGTGTTCCCTGAGCAGGTTCTCTAGCTACAACATCTTGTAGTCCTGACTCTCAGAATCCAATTCCGGTTCATTCACTACATGTGGTTCTTGAACTTCTTCAAGCTCTACCTTTTCAGTCTTTCTTGATAAGAACTCTTTCTCCAAGAAGACACCAGTCCTTGCGACAAACACTTTGCCCTCAGACTGTAGGTAAAAGTAATACCCTTTCGTTTCCTTAGGATATCCCACCAGATAACATTTATCCGATTTGGGTTCCAGCTTGTCAGGCATTTGACGTCTCACGTATGCCTCACAGCCCCAAATTTTAATGAACGACATACTAGGACGCTTCCCAGTCCATATCTCATATGGTGTCTTCAGAACCGTTTTAGTTGGAGCGCGATTCAATGTCATTGCAGCAGTCTCTAAAGCAAAACCCCAAAAGGAAACAGGCAAGTCTGCATGACTCATCATCGAACGTACCATGTCTAACAGAGTACGATTTCTCCTCTCAGACACACCATTATGTTGTGGTGTTCTAGGTGGAGTGAGCTGTGATACAATACCACACTCTTTCAGATGATCACGGAACTCATGACTCAGGTATTCGCCACCTCGATCAGATCGGAGTGCTTTAACCCTTTTACCCAACTGGTTTTCTACTTCATTCTTGAACTCTTTGAACTTTTCAAAGGTCTCGGATTTGCACTTCATAAGATACACATATCCGTATCTACTGAAATCATCAGTAAATGTAACAAAGTAGAAATACCCTCCTCTAGCCATGGAACTCATGGGTCCGCATACATCACTATGTACAACACCCAAGAGATCCTCAGCCCTCTCAGTATAACCAGTGAAAGGAGCTTTAGTCATCTTGCCTAACAAACAAGATTCGCATCGCTCAAATGATTCATAATCAAATGAGTCCAAAAGTCCATCTCTATGGAGCTTGGATATGCGCTTCTCGTTGATATGGCCCAAACGACAATGCCAGAGAAAAGTAGGGTTCGAATCATTTGTTCTTAGTCTTTTATTATTTTCTACATTACAGATCAGATGGTCCAAGTTCAAAACGTAAAGACCATTAAACAATTGGGCTACAACATAACAAACATCATTCTTAAATATAGAACAACAATTGTTCTTAATTATAAAAGAAAATCCAATCATGTCCAAACATGAAATAGATATAATGTTTCTAGTTATCGCCGGAACAAAATAACAGTTATCTAGTTCTATTACAAGCCCACTGGGCAAAGAAAGACGGTAAACTCCTACGGCTACAGCAACAACTCTTGCTCCATTGCCGACGCGGAGGTCCACCTCCCCTTTACTCAGCAATCTTCTCCTTCCCAGTTCCTGCACATTTGTACAAATGTGAGAACCACATCCGGTATCCAATACCCAAGATGAAGGAGCAGAAAGGTTTATCTCTATAACGTAAACATTAGAAGCGGAAGTCATACCTCCCCTCAATTTCTGCAGATCCTCAATGTATGAAGGACAGTTCCTCCGCCAATGACCAGCCTTGCCACAGTGGTGGCATTTCCCTTCCTTCACCGTGCTCTTCTTTTTCATCAGTGCTGAAGACTTGGGCTCAAGATGTGACTTAGGTCCTACCTTCGTCTTCTTGGAGCCCTTGGCTTTGCCCTTGCCCTTATGCACCATCAGTATGGGGCTGGCAGGCTTGGCCTTCTTCATGTTGATTTCGGCAGTTCTCAACATGCCTAGGAGTTCGGGCAGTGTCTTGTCTATCTCATTCATGTTGTAGTTCAAGACAAACTGCTCATAACTGTCCGGCAACGATTGCAGGATCAGATCCGTGGCCAACTCTTGACCAAGAGGAAAACCCAGCCTTTCAAGGTTCTCTATATACCCAATCATCTTGAGTACGTGAGTCCCTACTGAGTCTCGAACTCCCATCTTGCACTGAAACAACGCTTTCGTGATGTCGAACCTCTCTTGACGAGCCTGCCCTTGAAACATTTTCTTGAGATGCTCGTCAATCTCCTTGCACCCCATGTTCTCATGTTGCTTCTGAAGCTCAGAGTTCATGGTGGCAAGCATAAGGCACTCGACATCCAAAGCATCGTCAGTATACTTCTTATAAGTATCTTTCTCAGCACGGGAAGAGTTCCCGGTCGGCACCTCGGGGGCTTCTTCTTCCAAGACATAGAGCTTTCGCTCTTGCCTGAGAACAATTCTCAGGTTCCTATACCAGTCCATATAATTTGTCCCACTGAGCTTATCCTTCTCAAGGATGGCTCTCAGAGAACAACGTGGAGTGTGCAACGTTTGCCATGGAATTCTACAAGAATTTATGCAGAATAAAATCAGTACCTAAATTTCAATTACAATTTATTCTAATTAGGACTTCAATTAAAATACTCCCACTATTTTATTCGAAATGATAGCCCTCACTAACAATTCGGAGAGTTCATGCGAGCTACTCTCTTAGTGGACAAGATCCGTATTTCACCAACACTATGAGTCCGCTTTGGCGTTCCTCTCACGATGCGGTTATTTAGGTAGGCAACGCTTGCCAATTGCATCCTCATGCAATTCTTGTATGGTTGGTGAATAACTCCTTATTCGCATCCATCATATGGTGCATGCCAACCCTATGCCTCTAGGCACTCAACCTTTGAGGTCACCTAGTTAAGCTGGACCCGATGTCGACAGTGGGATATCACAATTATCCGCTCGCACCCTTACCAAGATAGATTAATGCACCTTGCTTTGGCAAGCCCACACTTCATCGATCGAGGCAGGAAGAGTGTCATCCATCAGAAGGCATCCGAACACTTAATATTTGATGAAGGGATTTCAAATATAGGTTAACAATTAACCATGATCAACATTTGATCGACGTGCACATCCAAAGAAAAACAATTCTTCTAAAACCACATGCATCCCTTATGTGCACATCCTAACACCATCAACATTTGATAGAAGGAAGGGCTAAATCTGAACATCCGGAAATTTCCAAATCCTCAGATTTACATGCATTGGACAAAGGCAAAGACAGCTCAACTTAAAGCAGTAGACAAGCTCATCTCTCTTTGTTGGATTCAAAATCCAAAACAAAATCGAGGGATGGTTACTGCTAAGGAGATCACTATTTCTAACACTTAGAAATCCACCGAAATTCCAATCGTTCTTGGCGAGGAGACCAAGACTAAATCTAGACATTTAGAACACTTCTAAATCCCTAGGTTTACACGCACTGGAATAACAAACTTCCAAAACAACAATCATGGCCGTAACCTCGCTCTGATACCACTGTTGGGTTTCTCTATAGGTTGGCACAACGCTTGTGCACGCAGCGGAAAAGTAAAACATCAAGAAAAACCCAAAGAGATGTGGATCGGGCCATGAACAGTTGAATCAAGAAGTTAACAAAACTAGGCAAAAATTACCTCGGTGGCGTTGAGTCACAACTCAACGGAGATGCTCCAAACTTTATCTGCTTGCTGGTGGCGAGTTCTACGTGGAATAGTATCCACGTTTTTGCAGAAGTCCACACGAGCGGGAGAACGCCGAGCTTTCCGTCGCACGGAAGATCGGGATGGAGAAGACCGCACCTCGGCTAATCCACGGACTGCTAGGTCCGCGCCAGGAAGAGCAGCACCAGCGACAGTCGCCAGAGAAAAAAAGGTGGCAGCGGAGCGAACACGGCGGCGGAACTCTTCCGGCGGCGGGATCGGGATCGGCGGAGCGAACGAGCGGAACGTTTCCGTCGGGGTCAATTCACACAGTAGCCAAAAAGATATTCCCCGATAAAACCTAAGTGTTCTATTTATACTAGAGGTATAAATAAACCAGGAAAATCGCTATCCGCAGACCACCCAGAACTAGGGTTCAGAATCGGCGAGTATCAATCGGTGAGAATCGGCGACAATCGGCGAGAATCACTGAGCAGGTTCGGCGAGAATCACTCGACGAGTATCACATTGGATCGGCGAGAATCAGAGTACAATACTCGACGATTCTCGCCGATCGTCGAGCCGCGCTCGACGATTCATAATGATACTCGACGATCGTCGAGCCGCGGTCGACGACAATTGTCAAGGTAGTCAATCGTCGAGAATCAATCATTGATTCTCGACGATTCTCGACGATCGGCGAGAATCAGGAAGACGATTCTCGCCGATCGGCGGGAATCAGAAGACGATTCTCGACAAATGTCATCGACCCTCGGACGACAATCCCAACCAGCCCTTCAAGGCAACATTTGCCCAACCCGATGATCCTATAAGGCAACACTTTGCCCATAACCCTATTCAGGTCGGTGATTGGTAACCTTTACCAACACAGTCAGTCAACCAACTTCTCCACATCTCTTGTGTGCGACCCTGCAGGCTCATATCGCGTTGGCAGTGACATTACATGCTTGATCACTTCCAGATCATCATGGTGACTCCAACAAATTCTGCTGAAATCAATCCACAGTCTTCTCAGTTGTCATTGAGAAAGAGAAGACACCATCACCTCTTTTCCAATTCCTGTACAGGGTTTTAATTTCCTTCAAAAATTATTCTGGTGTCAAATCTCCTTCCAAAAGACTTGAGGTTTTGGTTTTTGAAGCACCTGAACAAAGCTCATTGGTGTCAGACACCTGATCAAAACCTGAGTGGATTTCTACCAGGGTGGTAGAAGAGTGGATGTACCCAGGTTGGGGAACCACTATAAAATTCTTGTGTCGTCTGGTTGCCTTCGTTTTGTTGTGGCCTGTTGTTCTGTAATTTAATAGGTTGCTGTGCTTAGTTTATTTATTTGCTGACCTTGATTCACCTAGGCTTACAACAAAAGTTGTAAAAAGTTTGAAGTTAACACAATACTCTATTCACCCCCCCTCTAGAGTATTTCAGATCTAACCTGCACTTTCAGACTACTGTGGCATTTCTTCCATTTTTTATTTATGAAAAAATTATTATTCCAAGTAACAATTTGTCGGATCTCAAATGGTTGAATTTGAAGGTTTACCATTTTATATCCTCATCATATAGGACCGTTCTGCATCAGATTGGTATCAGAGCCCCAAGTTCGGGTTTATTTTAAAATACGCGGGACTACAACCTATT